>JAFBJT010011529.1:184451-194678 GCA_016785325.1 Chascanopsetta lugubris | reverse complement strand
GGGACTAATTAACGCCCAGCATCTTCTTCCTCCTCAGAGGGCGCTTATCTGAGCCATGATGATGTCACAGCCGGAGCAGGCCCCAAATAACCAGATCTCTGTTGTGTGTGTCTCCATGACAATGTTGCCTGCAGGTTTAAATGGTGGGTAGGGGAACTATGTCTCAGATAATAATATATATAATAATATATATAATATGTATAAAATATATAATAAAATATTTGACACATGACATGTTCAAAATATGAAGGGGAGGAACAGTTTCACTGTTTTTGAGTGGCACTACTTAATGTATCTGTGAACAACTGACCTGTGTAAATATCTAACATCCTCACAGAAGGTTTGATGTGATCTTTACATATATGGCATTTATCAAGAGGCATTTCCTCACATACTTTGACAAAATGAGCTGATCTGAAATGACAAGGCCTTCAGTCTCATGTCAAAGCATTGAATTAGAATGTGTTTTTCATTCTCCAGGTGTTTGGGAGAGCGTGTGAGCAGCCTGAAACATGATGTCCAATGGAGTTGATAGCTGACAGTGTGGCCAGTGAGAGAATGGAACAGACAGAAAACCCTGCCCCTGAGAGCAGCAACCCTAATGGGTTTGTCAACCGAGTGTTTAATGTTTCTCTGGATATGGAGAACGAGACGAGCAGTGTTTGTATTCAGGAGCCTGGGCCAGTGCCTGGGGAGGCTCAGGGAGGGACCCAGGCTGCCTCCTCTCAGTCCTCTGTCAAGGACAGACAAGAGGTCAACCGGAGGACCCGCGCCTCAGGGGGCATCTGGAAGATCTTGCACCGAAAGAGAGCTGCGTCAGAGCTGGAGCGACGACCCCATTCTATGATCCTGCCAGGGGAGGCTTCTATCCCGAAACTCTCGTTTGCTGATAAAGTTCGCTCCTTCAAGAAGCTCAAGTCGCCCTCTGTGTTCCGGGGCAAGTCAGGGAAACTGTCCACCGCAAAGTTCAGCAGCTCATTAGTGGACGAGGAGTCTTTCTGCCATGACATTGGCACCCCACAGCAGTCCAGTAGGAGCACACTTGCACATCGTGGCAAGCGACACTCGTATGCCGGCTACACTGCGGAATTTGACTGCTCATTTGAAGACATTGACCTCTCAGCGATTATAGAGAGCTCTCATCCTACTGTAACAGGAGAGCCTGTGACGCAGAATGGTTTCAAGGCATGTGAAAGAGTGTCCTACACCAAAAGGAGCCATAACAGTTCAAACAACTGTAACAGAACAGCTTCAGGCCATGAAGAACCCAGTGGAAAAGGTAGCACCCACCAGGGAAGAGGGAGGAAGCACAAAGATATGTGGAGTTACCTGAGGAGGATTTCTCTTTTGGGGAAGAGCAATCCTGTGTTTTCAGAGAGGAGCTTTGACTCAGAACTTCACTCTTTGGACAAAACCATGGACTCAGACTACGGCTCTGTAGACTTTGAGACTGTCAGAGACTTTCAGCCTCCTCCCCCGAAACACTCTGATACCAAGGGGCACTTTGGTGGCCTGTTCAAATTTTTCAACAGCGTAGCAGAGACAGCCAGAAAATGGCGGACGTCTTCACGTTCCTTCTCACCTCCGGAGGGAGACGGCACTCCGATGAGCTCCCCGCGGTCCGCACAGCGCACAGTGGACAATATTCACAGTGTATCCCTGACACTCCACAGTGAAGGACATTCATCCTCCCAGCCCGTCCCATCATCACCAGTGAACTCTAAATCCTTGCACTCCGGTAGCTTTGACGGCGAGGCCAGAGCTCCTGCTACAGGTGGACGATCCCCTACGGTGGTTCTAAAAGCCTTCAGGTCGTGCCCGAATGCGCAAGCTGTCAATGGCCTCCCGAGCTCTGAGGGTACAGACAAACATCCAGATGGAGAAGCAAACCACACGTCCTCAGCCATAATTGTGAATCATATCTCTCAGTCAGGTCCAAGCGTAGAGACTAAAGAGGTAGAAGGGGTTAAAAGAGATCCATTACACCGTCTCTGTCAAGAGGAAAAGGTAGAGGGACAGACAGGAAATGAGCAGGATTCCAAGGATGCTCCACCTGCCTCCCCCCAGATACAGGAAGTGAATGTGCAGTCACAACAAGGTGATAAAGCAAGCACAACCAATAGCGTGCCAGCTTCAGATTCCACAGAGGAAATATTTAAGGTATGTGAATTTAACAAGAAATTGAACTGCACTTATTAACAACCAGAGAATCCTAATGAGCACATTCAGTGAAGACGTCAGCGATTTTAATTGCCTAACTGTTGTTGTGATTCCTGTGCAAGAAAAGGATACTTCCATGTATGATTGACACCATATTTAAATGAAATAACCACATTCCATTGCAGGCTTTTTCAACATCATTAACACCCTCAGAGGCATGCATCATGTAATTACTGCATAAATGCTCAACCCATCATTTATGTAACTGTTTTAACCATCATTATTATTTTGCTTCTTAAAACCTTCAACCCCAAACTAAAGGAATAGATGGCACCAGTGGTTACTCATGCTAGAGGTCCGAGGTGTGGTTCAGCACGTGTCAGCGTGAAGCAAACATGCCAGCCTGTGAGGACATGAAACGGGCACTGACTCTACAGTTGTCCTGTTGCCCCATCTGTTGGAGAGACAAGGAAATAGCCAGTGATTACAATGGAAGGAAAACATTGCATTATAGCAGTGTGTCCTCTCCTGCTTAGCGCGACTCTTGTACATAGCATGCAAGGAAACCCCATTTGCCTCAGAATCTGCCACGGTGTTACCTTAGTAGCCCTAGAGCTCCGTGACGCCTGAGCTACGTGACAGCCCCCATCTCCTCTCACTCCAGCAGAGGCCATAGTCATCTCCCTCCTAGTCATACCGACGAGTCAGAACATGTTTGTCCCAACTGCTAATAACAAAATGAGATATGACATCGCGATACTCAGCACACTTTGAGAAGGGTTTATTTTGAAAGTGAAGGCCCGTGTGAATCTGTGATTTGGGAGAGGTGTTAATGTGCAATTACGCGATCATTCAAGAGAAGTGACAGCACAAGGGAAATCCTCCTCTGTCATTAGTCCAAATCGATCCCCAACTTTGTTTGTTTTCATCTCATTTTCTCTGATTGTTTCTGTAACTAGAACTCTCAGCATGTAAAGTGTATACCTTTGCCATGACCCAACAGTGCAGAGTGTGTAACATTTCTGTAAAATTATTTTACACATTTCTGTTGGCAGAAATGGACCATGAGACATACTATTGTTTTAATGTGCGAAATCACGTTAATATTAAAATTGTTGTTTTCATTGGCCTTGAATGAGTCCCTTATCGTTAAATGAGGAGTGGGACCTCACTGAAAAGGCAGCCATGTTGCACCATTGTTTTTTTAGGCGCACATAATTACCTACAGAACTAGATACCTTTTGGGTAATGATAACTGAAGGCCACTATAATCTTTTCTTTATAGGTAATATGGGGAATATGTTATTACCATAATGCAATTTTTTGCATACTCTTGCTAAATGCAAATTTAACTGCCTGACAGATGTGCACTAAGCAGGCACAGACCTCTACCAAGGTCCAGTAGTTTCTTTATAATATTTGATTTGTCGTTGTACCAAATTGCACACAGTCATATCAGTCTCCTTTTTGATTCAGGTCCATAAGTTGTTTGGGGAAAGAAAATGCCGAAAAGTGCTCTTTCTAGTTTAAAGATAGTGAAAACCACTCGATCTTTCCCCAGATCCTCATGATAAATCCTTCCTTGGGTCATGCTCCATCTCTCCAAACACATTTCATGGAAATTAGATGAGTAATTTTAGCATAATCTTGCTAAAAAAAAACCCAAACCAACTGCCTTAAAGGAGGTAATTAAGGCACTCTATTAGCATACACAGCAACCGATGCATTGTAATTAATGAAGTAGAATGTTCGGTATAATTTGTTTAACCTTTTGAGGCATTTCCTCCAATTCCCAACACAAGAAATGCATTGTTGCACCTTTATCTGGGCCAAACCGCTGAGTGTCTGTGCCAATCACAGCTGTGTGAGCAGATTGCCAGCCAGACAGGCTGCGGCGTGAAACAGCCGGGCTCGGCCGAGGCCCACTCTTGCACAGAGAGGACCTCTGTGCACCATAAGCCCGCACGCCCTCGTCCTCGCCCCGCCTCAGCTGTCCTGGACCTGTGGAGGCCCCTCCCGGACCGTGACGTCTACAGCCACTACAGCGAGGTCGGCTCGCTTTGTCGGCGCCGACGCAGGCCCGCTCCCACCGTGCGCTCCGCGGGGCAGAGACGGGAGGCTGCACGCTCCAGGCCCTGTTCTGTCATAGAGACCAGTGTCACTAGGGAGATACAGCCCATGGAGATGCACCACAGAGTAAGATGGCAAACAGCAAACACGGACATCCATGCATCACTGAGAGCTAACGTAGACACTGACAGACAAACAGCGGTTAATAAGTCCAACCCGATCTTTTCGACTGACTCACGCATCTCGCCGTGGTGTTGAAAAAAACAAACGTTGAAGAATTTATCTGCGAGTCTAGAACAAATTAGTGTTAAATATAACATACAATGAATCACTCACAGGCTTTGAAGGGCAGCCCAGTTCTAACCCAGTGTTTATACACTGCTCGCTGCAACAATGCATGCATGCTTTGCCCCATTTATACTGTAGAGGTCTGTATTTCTGGACTGTGAATACTGTTTTTTCATCAGCTCACTGCCTTGTTTCCTTTTCCCTCTCATTCTTTTCCTCCTGTGTCTTCGTGGCCCCTCTTTCTCTCCCCTCCTCACTCTCAGTCTTTCACTGTGGCCAATTTTCTGCCTCATCGCTCCCATAAGCTCTACCTCTCATTGCCCTTTCTCAGAGTCAGCTCATTTAAACCTGAGAGACCGCCTGGTTGGCATGATGTATGGTCTCTCTTGGTTTTTGCTGCAGGGCATGCACACGCAGACCAATGCACAAGAATAGACTTTGCTGCACGTGATGTACTTTAATCCATTAAAAAAAAAAGGGGGACATGGCAGCAAGGAAGATTTTTTTAAGTGAAGGGCAGAGGAGTGTGTGCATGTGAATGTGTGTGTGTAGAATCTAGGATATGCCCTAACTACTCAGTACCCTCCAGGCCTTGTCTCGACCCCCGGGCGTGTCACCATTAGAGCCCCCGCTCAGGGCATCTCTCCAGCGGTGCAGCTCCCTACCACTCCCCCCCAGCACTCTTACCGCCCTGGCACTGCTCCTGCCTCACTCAGGTACAGATGGACATTTGATCAATTACATGAATAAACTCATTTGTGATCGACTTGTGCTCTATCTAATTGATGACCTGTCTTCGTGTGTATCCAGCAACTATTGGTCAGTCGTCCTCGTCAGTGCGTTTGCGGTCAGGGGGATCTGGGAGCTGCGGGAGGAGGAGGCTGCTGAGACCTGGATCGGAACCACTGCAGGTCAACATAGTGAGTTACAGGCATGCTCACCCACACTTACACACACTCGCAGATATAGCTACTGCTTTTACACTTCACTATGCTGTAAAAAGTATCTGAAGCGAGGTTGAGTGCCCATATGCATACACAGCGTATGTGTCACATTGTGTTTGTTTAGCTGATGGAAACATGAGCAGATATGAGATAATAGGATGATAAACTCTCACTGATACCGGTAATACGGAGATGACAGCACACTGGTCATCAGATTGTGGAGGAGCTGATCCATGAAGACGGTTGCCATGTGGATTAATGTCATCCATTAGTATTAGGTCATTACTCATCCTGAGTTATCCCGACATCTAACATTTCAAATTTCTTTAAAAAAATCTGACGAGCGTGTCTGTGCAGACCATCCAAGTGAATGTCACAGCGGAGAAATATGTCTGTTCATAAATCTTTTCTACGTACGTGATGTGCTGGAATCTTGTAAAAGTGCAATGGGGGGCCTTTGTCGAGTGTGTAAAATTAGCTCCAGAGTATGTCGGTGTAACTCTACTCAGGAAGTGAAACCAGGCATTTCAGAATCGGCGCTTTGATGTGCGAGTGGCCTCCAGGGGACTCTGGTGAAGAGAGAAATGCGGAGAGTTTTTCGGAGAGACACACTGACATGGAAGAAAGTTTTCTGAGGCCATGTCTAACATCTATTGAATGGAGCTCCAGTGCACAGCGTTAAATGCTACTTTTATTATTTGATCAATTGTACCATTTTTGCAGGGAGTGAGTTCAATCCCCTCGTATTTGGCAGAATGCCCAGACATTGCATTCGTATTAAAAGACAAATTCTGAGCGGGGACTTACAAACACTTGATAAACAAGGTTAATCATTCATGTGTTATACAGAATATACACAGTATACATAGTGAAAAGGAATGAGTGCGTATTCACCTCAACGTTTGAAGAACAGTCATGTCTAGATTTTCATAACCAAGATACTGATGACTCAAATGTTGAATCACAAATCACAAGCCCTGGGCTTCCATCATTGGCATGTTCTTTGCCGTGAAATTTTCAGTATGTTGCGCTTTTTAATAGGTGATACTGCTCTGCATTTAGGTTGCGATTATGATTTTTTTTTTTTTTTTCACCCTTGCCGGTCTAAATAGTGTGTGTGAGCCACCGCACATTGTTGCCATGACACTTGCTGGCTCCTGTTCATCTTCTTGTTTCTATCTTTAGGCAGCCTTTTTAAGTGTGAGCTAAATAGAGACAGTGTGTGGGTGAGAGAGAGAGAAAAGGGGTGGGAGAGAAACAGAGGGGAAGGGAGATGCTCCCTTTGTGCGTGTGTGTGCACGCGTGTGTGTGTGTTTGTGTGTGTGCGTGCAGGCGTGTGTGTGTACATAGCCCTTCCCTGGTTTATAGAACATGGACAACATGGACTTACAATATGTAATGTATATGTGTGTGTGTGTGTGTGTGTGTTCATGTGGGTTTATACACCGACTAGGCATGAAACAACATAACATGTAACATATCAATACCATATCGATGGATGGTGCATCAAAATGAAATTGGTATCCTGCTGTGTTGTCGATGGTAAGCCAAGCATTGTTTATTTGTTGTGCGTCTTCAGTGTCAGCACAGACACACTGTGTGTGATGGAGCAGTTGTGTGTTACCGTCGTCCTGTTGACGACTAGTGGAGCCTGGAGGCCGCAGGCAGAGAGAAAGCATTCTCACTGCAGTGGATTAGTGCTAATGCTGACGCCTCTCTTCTCCCTTTCATTTCAATGGATTTCTCTCTCCCAGCCATTGCCCAGCTCTTCTTCTCTTCATCTTTGTCTTCACTTCGTCATCTCCTGTTCTCTTCTCCTCTCTGCTCCTCTTCTTCTTCGTCGCTACCTCCTCTTTTTCCACCTCCTCTCCACCTTTGTTCATTCCTATGCAGATGAGAGGACCGTTTTCCTGTGTGTTGCTAATGCTGTGCCCGAAGCTCTGCTGTCAACTTGTCAGAAAGTGTGTGTGCGTGTGTGTGTGTGTGTGTGCATGTGTGTGTGCGCAGTGCGCGTGCGCGCGTGCAAGGGGATACTGTCTTATTAAGTGCTTCATGCAGCTTAAAGAGTTTCAACCGAAATCTTATATGATTAAGTTTGGGCAAACCTAGGTCACCCTGTTCATAATCGCATTATGCAATGCCATCTATTTATTATGGACGCATGAGTCAGCAGGCAGTGGCTATTTCAGCGAATAGTAAGGCAGTGATGAAAAGGGACAACTTCTCATGCACACTGCTTGATAAACCCGTGGGGAGCACTGGTGCTCATTTGGTTATTTAACCAAGTAGATTCCATGGATGGATTACAAACACAGGATACGGGGGGCGGGGGGGTGCACAAAGCCTTGAAGCAAAATAGATGCAGTGGCCTCACGGCTAAACAAAAGCTGAGTGGTCCTCAGCTTCTGTGTCAGTCATGTGGTACAGCGTGGCCCAAAAATAATTCTTTCCATAAGTTGGCTTAAATTGATTCTCTTCAACTACGCAGCATGGAAGACTCACTTATGGTCTTATCACCCATGAGGACCTTTTTTTTCAGGTCCAAATTCACCAATTTTGAACTTCTCACTTATGTATATTACTGATGGATGTACATTATAATGAACATCCATCAGAGCTGCTCTTTAAGCCACAGAAAGTGAAAAATGAGTGGTTCACCCCTTCCAACTGGTCTAAAAACCCAATTATACCTCGCTGTTGGTGGCTTATTTCTACAATAGGAAGTTATTTATTTACAATGAACAATAGGCTAAAAGTATTTGCAACTGTCACTGCTCCGATTGGCATAGGTTGGGTGGACGCATACATTTGTTCTTCATCCTACAATGTCACAGAAAATCCTACACAGTTATGACACACATTTATTTTTGCAGCTGTTTCCATTTGAGCATTGCCTTAACCAGTGTTTGTAGGAAAACTTACCTTACTCAAGTTGGGAGTGTATTTTTATTTTCAACATTTGGATCAAGATGCAGCACTGGCACTGCCTTACCAGTATTGGATCTTGAGGTGAAGGAGCTTCTCTTGATTCAAGATGAAGAGATTATGAAGCAGGTTACCATGGCAACATTGTCACTGTGCCAACCTTGAGCTTTACATTGTTGTAGATTTCCTCTTACTCCTTGGCGCATTGTGATGTCAGAGTTGACGCATGGTTGGAAATGACCAAAACAATTCAGACATACAACTAACAATGAGAAAGTTGCTTGTCACCTATCTTTAGCCGATTCAATTAGAAAATCGCTCATTTAAATCTGCTAATTTGTCATTTAATGCCCCACAGTACCAAGTTCTTATGATACAGCTGTGGTAGATCCACATAGCTAGGACTATGTGCGCATCCTCTGTATGGTAAACCTCCTCCATCACACTCACACCCTTCACATCCTCCTCTGATGTATTCAGAATTCATCTGTCAGGCCATATGAGTCACTGCAATAATGACTTCATTATCTGTTGAGGAATGAAAAGCTCCAGCTGGTGATATCGCCATCGCTGTGGATGCGTAGCTATTGTGCTTCACCCCTGTAGTTTTATTTCCGAGCTCCCGTGAGACAAAGCGCAGCCTCCCTCAAAATAACTGCATGCATGTGCAGCTTGCACTCCGTGCCACAGGTGACCTAGAATCCTTTATTGGCATTCATCCCTCTGCCAGGGTGCAGGCATGCATGTATCTGCCGCCACCAGCTGATGCAGAAGCCTTTGAAAAATACTATGTTCCTGCCTGAATCTGAGCAGGTGGCTCTGTCTGAGCCTCCCCGAGCTGTTTCTTCCAAAGAATGGGTTTGTGCCTGTCAGGTGTGCGTATGTTTATTGTTGTGGCTGTTGCTGGTGTATTGCATAGACGTGCAACTCCAAGCCTGTGTTCTGAATGCTTGTGTGTGTGTGTGTGTGTGTGAGAGAGAGAGAGAGAGAGACCCAGGGCCTTTTCTCTTATGTAACTGTTGTGAGGGTTTCCTTTGCTCCCTACAAAACCCATTTCCACTTGTACTTCAGATGGCTGCATGCTCACTGGAGGAACAGCGCTGTGTGTTCGTTCTCCCACTCACTGGCGAATCCTGTTTGACTGTATTATCCTCCGTGTTTTGTTCGATGCTGCATGCCCATGCATGTGCAAATCCGTGTTTGGTAGCACATTCTTTTTCATACCTCATCGCAATTCTTTCTTCATACCTCATCATATCTCTCTCCCTCCATCATCCCTCAAAGAATGCTGCATCGCTGCCATAGCAGGACAGCGGCGTGCCAATATTGTTGGATGATTTAATGTCACAACATGCACATGACTGCTGTTTTGAGAGGGATTTCTGGCCCAGGGCTCTCCAGAACCTGTTATCATCAGTCAAATCGTTTGCTATAGTTTTCCCATGAAGCTAAGACGGCTCTTACCCACAGTCATCAGCTTCCCTTGTTTATTTTCATGACAATTTGACAGGTAATATATATTGATAATAGGGATGTCGGAGTTTTCAGGTTTCAAGTTAACACAGGTGGGTGTCACCTTGTGGTTATGATTATCCTTTATCAGCCCCAAGGGAATGATTTCAGAATAAAATACACAAACACAGAAATGTGTTGCACTTTACCTCCACAGTCGAACGTAAGTATTGTTTGCATTGATAACTGTCACTGAAGATATCATATATTCTCAGTCAAGGCAAGCCGAGGCAAGGCAGCTTTATTTGTAAAGCACATTTCATACACAGTGTGTATGAAATGTGCTTTACATGATACACATAATAAAACAAACATACAGTCAAATGCT
>JAFBJT010011529.1:150975-176927 GCA_016785325.1 Chascanopsetta lugubris | reverse complement strand
CACTCAAGCACCAGAATGATACAAATCTCTGTAACCCAACACATTTTTGTCCATGACTTAAACATTCCTGCAGTTATGACAAATGAGGTACACTAATTACCTTTCATCACATTCCTCAAGTAATGTAAGAAACTCATTGATATAAATAGCTGTGTGTGTTTTTGGATAAGACAAACTGTGGCATAGTGATTCTAGTTGTGGTTGATGTGTGATAAAAGAAGTGACACTATGAGGTAGTGAGTCATTATTGTGAGAAACCCATTATCTTTATCTTTTGAAATATTAAATAATTAATGAGTTGCAAAAATCGAGATTGGATGTATTTATTTATTTTGAAACGGAAAATATTATTTTGAGATCAAATTACATTTATGATTTAGTAACACATTTTGATAACAAGTCATTGTTTTTTTCCAGATATTGGGTCATTACTTTTAAATGGGTCATTCTTTGAAGTCATTTGTAATTATTTTCAGAAATTTATTTATTTATAAATGATAAGGGTTTATTGGGCTATAAAGTCACTCTTGTGATACATTTTCTCATAATATTATGTTTTCAGGTTGGATGGCTGCACCTCAGGGGTGGCAGTCATTATTTTTCAACCAGACGGTCTGGTGCTCAAAAACATTGTTCTCCATGTCCTTGGACAAGACACTGAACCCTGGGTCCCATGTTCTTGTGGATAAAAGTGCTCCCCATTGTGTGACTATTCGTGTGCCTGAATGAATGCTAAAAATAGTACTGTACTACTTTGAGTGGTCATATAGTCAAGGAAAGTGCCCTAGACCATGTATCACTGACTTACAGAATATACCTTTTATGAAGTAGAACATTCTTTCATTGTATAAAAATGGTTTTACTCTGACAACTCAATCACAGTTATAAAAGCATGACACTCCAACATCACTGGTGGTCTTGGTCACGAAGGAAGTCTCTATTAATTTGCTGCACCTGTGTTTGATGTTCGAAGCAGTCACACGCGGACTGTGTTCAGTCTTATTTCACATGTGATCCTCCACTGGTGGGAGATATTCTCCCATTTTTGCTGGCTCTCCGTTGTATATGTATGAGTATATTAGCATTGGTGTCTGTGCAGATTTAGACTTTCAGATGTGACCTTTGTTGTCTAAATGTCAGGGAGATTGGAGAGGGAGCCCACAGAGGTAGGGCGGGCTTATGTAATCTGCTCAGTCTGCCTTTCACTCACACGGACACACACACACACACACACACACACACACACACATGCACATGCAAACACACAAGCTTGGAGCACAGGGGGAAAAAGCTTGTTTGAGGACGGTTGTCATATCTCAGCTGTGATACCTCATACTGCTCTCTGCAACTCTCTGAAAGCCGGGCTTTCAAGCCGATGCTTTTATCAGCATGTATGTGCAGAAAGTGCCCGGGAAATTATTTATGGCGTTAAAAATACTGATATAGTGCATTCATTCGCTGTTATTCTTCTAAATTCATTCTTCGGCCCTTTGATCCACCTCAAAGCTCCCAGATGAATGTGAAGACACTGCGGATGTGTGTCTCTGTGCCCTGTGGCTGCTTTGTGAATGCGGCGACTGAATTCAGCTCATTCCCCTCTTTGTATTGATTCAGGCTCGTGTTGTACCATTTTCATAATTTGCCAGCAACAGGCGGCACGGACACCAGGGGAAGTGCTGCAGCCCCCGAGATGCATTCATGCGTAATGTAGTGTTTACCATAAGTAACTCTGCGCACACGAAGGCCAAAACGGTGATGTGCATGCCAGTGGCAAACACGTGCATCAGATGGAAACGGCGGTCATCGTGTTCTGTCACTCACAACACTGAGCCTTAAAGGGATACCGCTCTGAAAACCATCCTCTCATTAATCGCTTGCTGCGTGATTCCAAAGGCAGTTTTTAGGTTAAAAAAATTGTCCAAACATCCAGTTTAAGTTTCTAGAACTCCCCTGAAGCACCACTATACATCTGGACACTCATTTGATCACACTGATCATACTTTGCCATACGATATGAAGCTGCAACTACACTTGTTTTATGTTTCAGCCCTGAGCACAAAGAACTAATTATGCCAACAGCAGCTAAAAGCTGTTTATTTTGCCATATTTGGGCAGAATTTTGACAATTTGGAAAACATTGAGCATCTGGACATACAGCTGCAGGAGCGGCTTAAGAAGTCTCCTCTGACGTCTTCATACTTATACTCCTGCCATGATTTTGAAAATCCATTAGAATATGTTGTTGTCCTTCTGATTTCAAGGTGACTACAGTGTCTGTCTCCTCTGACTGACCAATCTGTTCACAACAACCTGAAACTTCGGTCTGCATCACTACAAGACTGTGTCCACATGATGCAATGGGCATTAAGCATGACCAAAGTTAGGCTATATTTTTGTTCGAATTTGCGATTCCTGAGAGAGGAGAAGACGAGCATTGCAGGGATATCGGGGGTACGGTCCAATCACAGGCAAGAATTGATGCACACGTGGAGCAGAGCTATATTGTTTGGTTTGATTGACAGTGCGCCCGCCCGCCCACATTTCCCAGGGTGCAGTGTGCGATGCCGCTGGACGCCCCCCCCCCCCCCCGGTAGTCCACATTTACCATTGATTGTGGGTGCCATGTAATTGTTGTTATTATTATTATTATTAAAATCATGAAATTGAATGTTGCTATTGGCAATTTTTGATCTTGATATCAACAATGAAAAAAAATGTTGAATGCCAATTTGTAAAGAATTGTTTTGCTATAAACATTCAATGTTGTTGATAAGCCAATGAAAGATTGATAATCATCATGGTATTATACTGGAGACAGTAGCGGGATCCATATCAACATGAGGTGTCGAAAAAAAGTAGTTCCTAGTGTCATGGCCGATAAGAACCTGTGTTGGTTGCAGAGTTATTTGACCTGGGAGTGAATGCCCACTGTGTCCATTCCCACTGCAGAAACAATTGAGATGTTGTTGAGGGTTGGTGGGTTGTCTGACCAAAGGAACAGGGGGCTCCTCGTCGCAGAATAACTCAGAACAGATTCCCGTTACGTTTTATAGAAGGGTGGCTCATAACACACACAAAACATCTTATTTTTCAAGCAGATAGAAATACTTGTTCAAGCTTATGAATCTTTTCTTGTGTATTTGCGAAATTATGAATTGCGCTGGGTGGAGGTATGTGCACTCAGAGAGTTGTTCCTGTCAGTAATAACTTCCTACAGCTCATTTGTGACTTCTAAAATCATACTAGGCCAAAATTGTATTGGCTTTTGAATGTGTGAGCTCATATAAATATTTTCTTCTGGGAAGCAGTTCTTTTATGGTGTGCTTGAAAGTCCTGATGTTTGTCTCAAACCAGGATGTCACATGTTTTACAAGGCATCATTTTTCATTATCCCAACCACGGGTTTAAGTAGTAAACTAAGTTTCCATCTCTCTCTCTCTCTCTCTCTCTCTCTCTAAACAGATCTCAGCCTCCTTACAGTAAACACGTGGTCAGTTATTAAAGTAGAAAGGAGCACTGACACATTTACAAGTTAAGGTCAGTTTACAAGTGACAACTACAAGTACTCAGCTCGTAAAAACACAGCTGTAAATATTTTGCAGCTCTTGAGGAGCTTTTTTCTGTCGGATAAATAACCCTGATGAAGTTGCCAGTGGAAAGAATGACACACTTTTCAAAAGAAAGTCTACGTTACAACCTGGTTGTGGTGTATGAAAGACCTGGATGTTTACATGAAGGCATAATTATGACGTCAAGTTGTATTATGGAAAACCTGTAGGACATTTAATTTGGGGGGGGGGGGTCAAGTGAAGATACACGTGTTGACCTCTGCAACATTGATTTCACTCATTCTTTTAATGAAACCATTTTTCATACCGTGTATTTAACAGAAGCTATTGTATTGCATCGATGAGTTCAATGTATCCCTGACCTCTGTGGAGTCTCAACTAGTGACTATGAATTCAAGATAAATGTAACAGTTGACCTAAGTCCCACCTCCTTGACCCACTCGGGCAAACACTCGGTCAGCAGTACAAAACTAACCATGGCAGCGGTCAGTATTAGAGACATATTGCGGGATGCTATTCAGATATTTTCACATTTATATATATATATATATATATATATATATATATGACATTTCCAACATATTTGGCTAAACTCCGTTGCCTTACCTTACAACAAACGTAGACATCGTTGTTGATCTTCACGTTGAGCTGACTGTGGACTACCGCAGAGTTGAATCCATAGAAGACACTTTCCTTTGTTTCAATAAGGTTTATGGAATAGAATGAAATAAACGTTATTCTCCAGCGTCTCGGGATATCTCGCATAGGTGTTGCACGTACACCATAAACTGTTGGGTTGGAGTTAGCCTGTTTTTGACCAACCCCGGTCAAAAACGGACCATTTTTCAACATTGCATCTGAAGCTCGGTGTCCGAGTGTATTGCGGCGCTACGAGGAATTTCATTGGCCCCCGTCGCTCGAGGGTGGGCCTTAGCAATAGGTCCATTGTAGCCTGATGAAACGTGTCCCTCCTGTGTCCCTGTTCTCTCATGGTTCTCATCCTTCGGGTTATCTTGTCCGCTCTCTGGCCCTATTAGTATTAGTATGTTGAAATCTATTTCGATCTAAGTTTCCTATTCTTTTTGATTACCACGACTACAGTGATAATGCTGAGTTGTTTTTGCTCAGTGAGAGAATGTCGCCAAAGTCATAATATAGAATTGGTCTATTATGATAAGTGCTGTTTGTGTGGACTGTGGTGTAATCACTGTGGATAGACAACACAGATAATAAGATGTGTGCCAATTCAGGCAGCTGTGCAAAACTCTCGGCCAGGCTCGGACTAAATGGATATGAGCTCCATGCGTAAAATAGCAAATGTGGCTCTAATACTACAAGCATGATAAACACGCAGAGCCCTAGACAAGCTCAAATGTAGATATGAGTCCAAAGTAGCCCATGGAGTAGATGGTCCGCTAACAATAAAGAAATGTTACCCACGGTTGTCATGTTGTGTGTTGCTGTGGTTACTTATGGCCCTGATTGGTGCGGACCACCCATTTTCAATCATTCCACATGTCAAGGGCATCAATGACAGAGCGAGTGTTGGTCAAATAGGAGTCAGTATGGGTGACAGGTTGAGTTGGGTTTCTACGAATTGACCGAACACCTTTGTTTGACACTGTTTGGAATCATTCAAAAAGTTCTCCATCGGAGAACCAACTCCCAGGGAACTTGGGAAGTGCTCGCCTGCACCACGGAACCCGCGCGGTGGAGCAGACACGGCGTCAACGAGGCTGATTGTCAGGTTGTCTGCGCTGACGTGGGATTGATCTGTGGCCACAGACAAACTGAGAGGACGAGCAGAACAACGCACCGGTGGAACAATTAGACGGTGGTCCCTTCCATGAGCGCGCGTCCATTACTCGGACATGTATTCCCCTTCATCCCGGGCCGTTAATGATCGATGATGAATCAGCAGGGCCTTGTGATATTTTTAGATGGGGTGGTAGATGAATGAGGTGATGGCTCCGTGGGTCGATGGAGTCAGGGAGAGTGTGTGTGTGTGTGTGTGTGTGTATGTGGGGGGGGTGTGGGGGGGCTGCTGGCCGGCGCCCCTCCCCCCTGGTTGTAGGTGATGGCTGATGCCGGTGTGGTGTTGCGGTGATCAGTATTAATAGAGGACCGCCTCTCAGCCTCTCAGCCTCTCAGCCTCTCAGCCTCCCTGCCTCCCTGCCTCCCCCAGCCTCATCTCTCCCCGGTCCCCCCTCTCACCGGAAGGCAGCTCGGCAGCAGCTGCGACCAGCCTGCGCACACACCGCCTCCCTCCTGTTTGCTTTGAGGAGCTATTGGCCCCAGAGTCGCTCGGTTTAAGGGGGGAAAGAGGCGAAACACCGGCAGGTGTTGACGAGCAGGGGAGACATTGCGGTGCAGACTGATGACGATGATGATGGTGAGGATGATGCATCTCTTCCCGTGCCGTTATGAATTACATCGCGTTGTGTGAAGAGGCAGTAGGGGGCATCTGGCGTTTTTCTTTTTTCTTTTTCCTTTTTTTCTTTTTTTTCCTTTTTTTTTTTTTTGCTCTCTCTCCTTCCTTTTCTTGCCTGTAATGGTGGATATCGTGGTCGCTTCGAGGCTGCGTGTCTAGGGGGAGGCTGAATACCGCCCGTCACCGGGAGCGCTCATCTCAGCTCACATCGGCCCGCAGCGCTGCGCCATCATGGCCTTGGACGTCCAGACGTGCGCGGTGTTCACGGTGATCGCGGTTCTGGTGCTTGTGAACGTGCTGTTGATGTTCATCCTCGGTACTCGTTAAATGGATCGGCGCTTGGGGCCCGGTGCGCACGGAGGCAGAGGAGAGCAAGGCGGCGCGCGTTGGTCGAGAGCGGGGACACCCGGCGCTCCATCACGGCTACGCGTTGAAATGAATGACGTTGGTACAACATAATGTATTTCTGTTACCCCCCCCCACCCACCCCCCATCCCCCCATCCCCAGCTTCAACCCCCCCCCCCCCCTCCCCTCCCCCCAAGTCCTTCGTTATGTCTTGTGTCCTCTCAACGTGTGTGGTACAGCTACAGTGTTGTCTGGTGCTGCTCGTACAGTGGTGCGGATACAGCTCTTATTTTGTAGTGACTGGAAATCCATATACCCCCCCCCATATATATATATATCTATATATCTATATGCCTCCCCCAAGTCGCCCCCCCCCCCTCTCCTCCATCTTGTACATTGTAGATTTTGCGCATGGATTATTATCATTCTGCTATCATTCTGCAACATGACTCTGATGGTGTGTTTTCAGCCTCAGCCCACTGCTGCGTCAGGACCCGTTTCCTCCATTGTGTCCTCCTCCGTAGCCACATCTCCAATATGGCAGCTAGCAGCCGAGCACCGGTCCCTCTCGGCTGACTGTGATATTTGTAGCAATAGGTGAGAGGTCTGTGCAGCTGACCGACACGCTCACTGTACTCTCAGATGCACAGCAGCGCAGGTCTGGGCCTCCATCACCTCAGGTTTCCCCCATTTTAGACGCAGCTCAAACTCAGCTCCCGTCTCACAGCCCACAAGATTCACAGCCCTCCCATGTCAACGTGACACCTGTCTTGAGCCCACACGTTGTTACGCCGGCTCGCTCGATAGTGACTAATAAAAAAAAGAAAGCGGCATCGGCGTAGGAGCTCATTTCGTGCAGACGTAAAGTCCTCGGAGTGGGGAGGCTGGTCACGTGGGGGTTCACAATGTCCATTTCGGCTCCAGCCACTGGCACCGTCTAATAAAGGATTGGAGGCAGGTGTCATGAATGTTGAATGAATGTCAGAAATAGATATTCTAAAAGCCCATCGCGGAGCTGTTCGTGGTGGTCCTATTTATAGTGATGGCGGGCTGGCTCCGATCGTTGAAGATACTGTATGTGCTCTCTCTCTCTCTCTCTCTCTCTCTCTCTCTCTCTCTCTCTCTCTCACGCTCCAGCTAAGTGCTGTGCGTTCTCATTTTTGCGTGTGTTCCCTGTTAAGTGGTAAACGTTGTACTGGAGGTGCGGAAAACGAAGGTACCTCCATCACATGCCACGGCATGTGGCCAGTGTTTTCATCTCAGGGGTACGAGGTGTAAACAGTCCTCCTTTCAGGGACCTACCCCCCCCCCCCCCCAGAGCTGTAAACATAGCATCACAGTGTTATATGTTGTAAGGCGGGAGGGGGGTGGGGGGGCTCATCTGCCTGGAAGTGATACCTATGTTCACATGTAAGCATGTAAGCATGTGTGAACTAGTCTTGGGTGGGTGTCATCCGGAGTTGCTCCGTGTCCGAGTCCAGCACATGTCCCAGGTGTTTACACATTTGTTGTCCCTCCAGGTGCCTTCTAATAGACTCGTGTGAAATGCTGTGCACTCAGAAGTGTCGATGTGCGGTTGGTGCGTGTGCGAGAGAGAGACAACAGCGTGCAGCGCATGTGTGTGTGAGTGAGGATGTGTGCATACGTCTCACCGGTTTCAGGCAGAGCATCTTTGATTGGCTCCCAGACTCGGGGTATAAGTGTATTACATAACAGGGTTGGCAGACACGGGGAGGACGGACTTGCGAGACTCTCGGTGCGTCGGAAACAGAAACCTCTTTCTGGAATACAGCGCCTTGTTACCCAACGCCTCGGCCGAGGAGGACTGGCATCTCGACCGCTTCCTCGTAAAAAAGGGGGATTTTATGATCATGATCGTGTGAGCAGGACTTCTCCATGTATACGCTCTCCGAACCGTTTCATGCCACAAACATGGTAAGGGCTTGGGGAAATGAGTGTGTGCTCGGTCAGGGATGCTGTCGGTACTTTGGTGCAGCTGTGCTCTCGCTCGAGATACGAGGGGGATGTTGGAATGCAGCGGAGCGGCCGGTGCGGTGAATGCTGATGTGTTGTGCTGCAAAGATGATATAAGCCAGTAAATCAGATTCCCACCGTCACATGTTTCCTCATTGGTCACCTCGTACTGGATGGGGCACGAAACGCTGAGCCTCGTCCTGTAGGTGTGTGTCCGTGTGTGTCCATGTGCTGGGATGAATGCCTCTGCATTCATTTGCATTGACCCAAATACAGGTTTTGCGGTTTGCAGTCCCTCTGATCTTTGATGTTGTAACTGCCGCGTAGCCATAGCAATGACATCGGCCATTCGCAGTTGGCGGACGCACAGGCAACAATGAGTGTAACGTGAGGCAAGACTTCTGCGTGTGCTGGTTTTTAGGATCCAGTGAGGTATGTGCCAGCGCTCAGGCAGGAGTTGGGGGAGATCGATTATGTAATGCTTTTAATTTATTCAGACATGTGGGGGGAGAAGGGATGCAACGTATTGGAGGGGGCAGTGCTCATTAGGGAGATGGAGGTACGAGGGGAAGGAGAGGACTGAGCAAGGAAGAATGTTGGCTCTGGCTCTCTCTCTCTCTCTCTCTCTCTCACTCTATGTCTCTCTACCTCTCCCTCACTCTTTCTGTCTGTTGGCCATATTGCAGGTGATTGATGGGGGAGGGAGAGATTGTGTTTAATGGGAATGGGGCTGAAAATGGAGTGGTGGCAGTGGGTGGGGTTGAGGGGGCTGTCGGGGCCGCGTGCCAAGGCTCATCTGTTCTATCGGGGCCGTTTCAGACAGGGGTCCTGATGTCAGATGGTGACGGTCAGGCGGAACTCATTTGGGCTTTAACTACAGATAGCACTACTTTTTTTCCCTACATTTCCGCCATTCCTGTGATTTGAATCAAACATACCTACCTCAGTCAACAATTACTTTTCAAAATCTTTCTCAGGAATGTTTGTTGGTCCTGTTTCCATGGCAGCGCTATTCATGTTTTTGAAGTAACCATCCTCTCATCCTGTAGTTGAGAGTTTTGAGTGGTAGGCTATTGTCGCCCTCTGCCCTTGACCGTAATTTAACAGCTGGTTGAATACTTGGAAACGTCTTGGATTTGAAACCCACTTGCAGAGGAAACGCTGCTACAGTTTATGTAGGAGTTACTCACACACCTGGAAATATTTTGGTGCAACCTGAAGTCTCCTTGCCTCATCCCATCATCTTATCGATACCAGTGAAGCATCCTCATCCGTCGCCATGACTACAGCTGTTCTTTCCCTTCAAGGCATAGATGTCGCTACCTGCATTTACTTCTCCACCCTGATTGGCTTCTATCCCCAGGAGCTGCCTCAGTAATCCATCAGCGAGGTGTGCTTGTATACAGGTTGAAGGGGCTAACGTAGCTGCTGAGTCTGAAAACTTTGGGACCTCATTGGGGGAGGGGGGGGGGGCGTTGTACGGACACATACACACACATGCTCACAAACAAGGTGTGGTTGCTCATGAACATTCTTACAAATACGCTGCATCAGCAGGAAAGATAGAATAGCATTTTTCTGCGCTGGGATGATGGTGTGCATTTTAAAAAGGTTTGTCTCATCTGGGGGATCTAGTTGCATAACAGGCAACGTAGTCAAGAAAACCACTGGGGGAAATATTTGGCGATGGAAAAACAATAACGCTAGCTTTTTTGAAAATGCAAACGGTCTTGGAATACGTGAAGAACTCATTTCATGTCCATCCATGTGACAAAGCTGTCCCCAGGCCTTTGGTAACTCCTCACCTAGAGCCCCAGCAGCTCCTGTCAGGCTTGGTTAACGCTGGCTGCTCTACCCACAGCCCCAGGGACTGGATGCATGGTTAGCTCCGGACCAGAGAATGCTGATGAACACTACTTTGGAGGGAACAATTGTGACAAAGAGCTGGGGCAGTGCCACAGATGCATACACAGGTTTACTGCATACAGAGTAAAAAAATATATATAAAAGTGTGGCTGCACGTGTAAGCGCGCGTGTGCACGTAGGCAAGACCCGAGACTTCGGAGCTAGGTCCTCGGCGTGATGGATCACTGGGCTGCTCGGCAGTTAGATGATGTCAGGCTCGGGTCGCTCTCGGCATTGTCATCAACGTCGTCCCCGGTCTCCTGTCCTGTAATGAGAACAACCTTTAGCCTCCTGAATTGCTCTAAAGAATACTGATCACACGACAGGTCATTACGCACCCGGTGTATTCTTCCTAACGCAACACACACACACACACGGTTACACAGTTGAAACATTTCACAATAGTGTCACTCGGCTTCCACGCTATTTATTCATGATGTTAAAATCAATAGGAAAGATATGATGAGTCATCCTTCCATGTTTTGTCTAAGACTGTGCTGCAGATAAAATAGCAGGCCCTTCTGACAGCATGAGGGAAGGGAGATTATCCCTTCACATTTGTTTGCTCCTCAGCATTTATATTACATTAACACGTGTAATTATTCTAATGTCATAATGGGCCAATTACCATCCCTGTGTGGAGACTGGTGCTGTGCGTCTGAACACTTGTGTTGTTCCTCCACTAATGGCTCTCCCTTTTTTGTGTTGTTGTATTTTGTTGTCTTGTGCTGCGGTCTGT
This sequence comes from Chascanopsetta lugubris, assembly GCA_016785325.1. Classification (NCBI taxonomy): domain Eukaryota; kingdom Metazoa; phylum Chordata; class Actinopteri; order Pleuronectiformes; family Bothidae; genus Chascanopsetta; species Chascanopsetta lugubris. The sequence goes on along the minus strand of JAFBJT010011529.1, from coordinate 165,963 downwards.
GTGAACCATTGTGTTGTTCTATTTGCAATCCTTAAGCTGCCAGTGGGCCCTGGCTTTGAGGGTGTGTATTTGCATCCATTAGTAATCTGAGTGGGTTTAGCAACACGGATCACGGAAATTGGGGCCAAAATGAGGCTGAGTGTTGTATTACAATCAGTTTCAAATTGAATTTACATTTTGTTTAAGATCACGCGGGGCCATATCGATCGGTCACCGTTCACATTGACGTCCGTCTGTTGAAGTGGGTCCGCGTCCACCGCAGAATCTCTCTGTAACAGGAATAAAACATAAGATATCCCCTCGTCTCTCCCTCCCGTCTCTCCAGTTGATAAGTGGAGGCTCAATCGTCAATGCTGAGGCGGTATGGGACCATGTGACCATGGCGGACCGGGAGTTGGCGTTTAAGGCCGGTGACGTCATCAAGGTGCTGGACGCCTCCAACAAGGACTGGTGGTGGGGCCAGATTGATGAGGAGGAAGGATGGTTCCCTGCCAGCTTTGTACGGGTGAGTGAGCTGCAGCCGCCAGCAACTATAGACACAACACACACCCACACACAAACAGAAGCACAGGCACATGAGCATATGCACAAAAATGGATAAATACACAGTAGGACGGTGTCCTGGTATCGCACGATTGTCTTTGCCATGTACAAGAAATCAGGGACAGAATTGTATCCGTTCCGCACAGGTTACGACTGCCCTATTTCGATCAAACAGAACACTGAGGATTGATAAGTGCATTGCGCACCGTGGATCAAAGATGATGATGATGATAATGTTATGAAAACATACATTTTCAAGAATAGAAACCTTTTTAGTCCACCTTTACCTTCAACCTCTATTCATCCTTTAGAATGACCATGGCCAGTAATAGACTGACGGTTACACCACTACGTGTACGTGTATGCAACCATCTGCATTGTGAATATTAGTGTTCGTGGACGTCCTTAGGTACCACGCATGTTACTCGGGGGCACACCCCAGAATTCAGCGCAAAGGTGCACATTATCCCGATTGCCGTTTGTTGACCTTTTTTGGTGGACTTTCCACTTCCCCAACCAAATATGGCAGTGCGACTTCTTTAGTACGTGTCACATTCATTTCTGGACGTGCACAACCTTTGCACCAAACAGATGCAAGTATCCACGAAGCATACATCTTGTGTAAGTGTGGTTAGCAGCAGGTATGTGGCTGCCCTGACATGACAATGTGTGGTGTTTTCTTCCTAGTGATGCAGACGTGACGCAGTCAGCGTCAGTGAAGCAGTACTCAAAGTGCTCTCTCCTTAAGTGGGCCTCGAGCTGTTGTGTCCAGGGATCGTGGCTTTGACCAGAGGGATGATAGGAGGGAGTGGGATGTATCAGTGGATTTTTTTTTTGTTTTTTTACAAAGTTTATTCTGCTTTTGTTGGCTTTCCCAGGATTTCCAACCCTAGCTTTAACTTTCTGATTATATAACACATCTGACATGATGACACTGCAACACTATTATTTCTCACACATTACATATTAAAGGGGCTTGTTGCAAACAGAGGCTTCCATAGCCGATAACCCCCCCCCCTTACCCCTCTTCCCAAAACACTCCTCATGGCCATTCCCACCTGTCCACCCTTCCATATATTCACTCCTGAGAGGGCAGGGCAGACAGGCTGACCACAGACTGTCGACCAAACCAGTATCTTTTTTTTGTTTTTGTCATTCTCTCTCTCTCCAAGGTGGAACCCCACCCTCCTCAGCCCCAAACAAAACAGGTTTTCTATATCAACCCCATAGCAACTCCACGGTTCCAAAACACCACGTCAAAGGTGCGTTGTTCCCAGCTTCATCTAACCATCCAGCCTGACCGCCCACCCGCCCGCTCCAGTCTGTCCACGCAACGTACCCCTCGACATCACCCAGCATTGACGTTCCCATTGACGTTATCATACCATCCTCAGTGGGGTCGATAGAGAGGCAGAGGAGATGAGTCAAAAGTAAAGATAATCTCTAAAGTCCTCTGAAAGGCATTCATTCAAATTGTAGAGATAGAATTTTAGCGCATGAATCTTTGAACCATGAATCCAGCTAATTCAAATATGGATCATTTTCTTCTTCTTTTTTTTTTTTACTATTGACTCTATTATCTCAGTCGTTATGTTGCGCTACTAGTTCTCTACCACCCGTCACCCAGCTTGTCTGTGGCACTGCATTTCTCATCTTGTGTTTGGCATTCTACCCGTCAGTTCTTTGATGTTCTCTTGGCAAACTGTGTGTCATCAGGTGTTGGCTGCTGGGCATCTGAAACCACACTCACTTGGCCTTTTCTGAGAGTGTGAGTGGAATACGCGATGTCTATGGATCTGTGTGTTGGTGTTTGTGTGTGTGTGTGTGTGTGTGTTGCAGTGGGTGTGACGATATTGTGAGGTTGTGTGTGGGTGTGTGTGTTCATGCATATGAGCAGAGGGGGAGATATTTTTTCCCGATTTCCACACTGGGCCATAGTTTGGCATTAAATACCCTCTGGGCACCAGTCTCAGTGAGAGGCTTATTTGAAGCTTTGGAGTGTTTGGCAGTTTGTCCCACACCTTTCTGACATGCTGGGCTGAGAGCTCTCCTCGCTGTCCAAACTACCAGAGGCCCCCCTTTGTGTGTGCTTGTGTGTTTGGGTGTGTATGTGTGCATTCATGCTCATGGCGAGTAAGTCGTACCAGTTTGATTGGAAACATTTTGCAAGCTGAAAACCTGGATATAGTGTCTGTTTTTTCATCTAGTTTATATTTAGCCATGCTCATTTCATACTCAGCTGCATGTGTCTGTTTGTGTGTGAATGTGGTGATTGTTTTTGCCCTCAGCTCTGGGTGAACCAGGAGGATGGCGGAGCAGAGCCGTCTGAGGGAACCAGCGAGGTGCAGAACGGGCACCTGGACCCGACCAATGACTGCCTGTGTCTGGGCTCGCCCCTCCAGAACCGAGACCAGATGAGAGCCAATGTCATCAATGAGATCATGAGCACAGAGAGACACTACATCAAACACCTCAAGGACATCTGTGAGGTACTTAAACACGTGCAGGCCCCCACCAACACAAACACACAATGCCAGGAATAGAAGCATGAGAGAAGAAGCAGCGTTTTGAAGTATGAATTTTTATCACTCCCATATTCACACTTCAATTCCAGGCATATTGTCTTTCTTTGGACTCTGTCCAAGAACTGTCCAAAGGTAATGGCCTTATCTGAAACATGAACGCAAAAATGTCATCATGATATTAATCATTTCCAAGTAATAAGATAGGATTCACACCCAATTAAAGTAGCCACGATTTTTTTTACTAGGCCTCAAAATTTGAACAAGAGTACGGTTGATTTGTAAAAGCTCATGCCAAATTATTGTTCTTTAAAGAGATTAAAAACAGGAACAGTGACATAAGTAGACGAATCTAATTGAGGAGCTACTATGTCCATCAGTTAATGATTACACAATCGGAACTCTAACAGACTCATTACAGACAGTAGGGCTGCATTTAAGCAGTTTTAATAATGGTAGGGTACCTTTCATCAGCAGCGATATAAAAAGTGTCCAAACCACTATTGAAAGAAATAGTCCCAAATTGCAATTGTGTGTCAACATCTTAACGCGTATGTTTATCTCATTTCAAAATCTGTGAGCGACATGAATGGCTTTAAACCAATAAGACATGAGTATTTTTTTCATAAATAATGCAGTAGTGAAACATGGTGGTGTAACACAGTGACCTCCATAGAGAGGACCTCCTCATGATGGAAATATAATGGTTCATTCTTGAAAACGCCGATTCACACATTAAGATGGTTAAACACTCATAACAACATTGAAACAATGATTTTATATTAATTTCTACAAATAGCGCTGGAATATTTCATCCACATTTTTCACACTGGATCTTAAATTTCAGGAATAAAATATTTTTGTCAGTGTTATAATGGTAGTAGATAGCCAAGGCATATACAGTATAATTGACTTTATTTCTTCACTGTAGTTCAACATGACAACAATTGAATCCACCAAGGGACGGTTGTGTTTTAGTCACTATACAAAGTTAACAAAGACTGGTCTTTTATCATTGCCTGAAAAATACTTGTAGGAATAGATGGAGATATCTTTGGGATGGTCATGGTATGTTATTGTCAACCGCTTATCTGACTAATTATAATTATGTATGATGTTTAAAGCGGTCAGGAGGAAGCACTGACACATGATCTGTGGTTTAGCATGAAAAACTGGAGCCGATATGATGCAACTTTGCCTCCACAAGGCAAAATTCTGTTTGCTCTTGTCTTAGAAGGTTGTAACTGTGGAAAATAGGTACGAACGAGTCAGCCCAAGGAAAGATGTGTGTTTTGTTGTATTTGTTTGTTTACCATTTTTGATGTCATATTGAAGGATTATAGGATTCAGTAAAGATGAGTTGTGTGTAGGGGCAGGGGAATCTGTCACACATTATGTTACAATGTCACTGACATAATGTCACTAATGTCACACTCCAACATTTGTACTGTAAATGATTTAGTAAACATGTACTGTGTATCCTCAAAACACAAACTTGATTCGCTCCTGGAGGTTGTTTGAGTCTCAAAGCAGTTTTTCCCATAAGAAATAATAGAAAGTCAATGAATTGGTTCCCAGAGCTCCCAGTACGTCACCAGTGATTTAACACTATAGGACCTGGCATTATATTAAAACCTCACGTGTGCCGTGACTCATATTTTCACAGGGCTATCTGCGCCAATGCAGGAAGCGCGTGGACATGTTCAACGATGACCAACTGAAGGTCATCTTCGGCAACATCGAGGACATTTACCGCTTCCAGATGGGCTTCGTCAGAGACCTGGAAAAACAGTACAACACGGACGACCCGCACCTCTCTGAAATCGGACCCTGCTTTTTAGAACATGTGAGCTCAGACAGCGCTATCTTGAGCGTTCCCTTATTAATGCTGATAAAAGCAAGGATGAAAAATGACCATCCCTCTGAGAGCAGCCAAACCTGCTAACAATTACATTAGGCCCTTTATCTCAAGATCAGAACTTAATTATCTTGTGATGTTGAGATAAGAGTTAAGTTGTGGAAATAATTAAGTACGCAGCAAACTGTAGCTCCAGATAAGGAGATAATTGAGTCATGATCTTGGGAAAAATGAGATGAAAAATATTTGGAACCATTATTCTCGGAGTACTGAGAAAAACATCGGCAAGTTGCATCGACACAGAGGAGTCGTCACGTATTTCCCTCTCTAATCGGACACCTCTGTCTTTTTGTCCCTTTGCAGCAAGATGGTTTTTGGATATACTCAGAGTACTGTAACAACCATTTGGACGCATGCATGGAGCTGAGCAAACTGATGAGGGATGGCAGGTACCAGCACTTCTTCGAGGCCTGTCGCCTCCTTCAGCAGATGATTGACATTGCCATCGACGGCTTCCTGCTCACCCCCGTCCAGAAAATCTGCAAGTATCCACTCCAGCTGGCGGAGCTTCTCAAATACACCGCACAGGAGCACAGGTAGTGTATGTTGACGCTGTTGCTTGTCGTCATAATTAACATATTGTCTCCCATTACTGATGCACTGCTGGACTCCAGATGCATTGGGCCGGGCTGCAGCTGTTGCAGGTGTCTGCTGTGCATGAACTGAGACAAATGTTGTTTTGCAGTGTTTTGCCAGCTTTGAGTGGATGTTTGAGATCGAAGTGTTTCATGTGGCACTGCTCCCGTTCTTAAGCAAGTCAAATGATTTCCATGGCAATTCCCGGCCATCGGATTGTCACATGCTGCTCTGTGGACAAACAGATTGCAGATTAAATATGAATTTGGGCTGGATGGCCCAATACGAGAGTTGCAATTTTGCACATTGTTTGCGCAGCAACAAACACATCATCTAAACATTTGCGCATGATCTCTGGCGGATGTTAATTAGCATCCAGATGTGCAAACTCACAGGCGCAGCCACACAGCAGCCCGATGCGAGTGATTCAGCGTGTCTCCGCCAGCTCCAGGTCATTCACAAACCATGCGCTCTCAGCCGGAGAGGGAGAGGTGCCAGCTCTGCCAGCGAGGCTTGCCAGATCACAGTGTTTGACTGTTAGGAGCTGCGGAGAATCTGCCAGATATAGGCCTGCTCGCTGTCGCACACACACACACACACACACACACACACACACACACACACACTCGGTAACACTGTCGCACACTCACGTAATCTTTCAAAGTGAGGATCCATTGCACATCTAAGCCAGAGGGATAAATACAGCTCAGTTAGCAAAGATGAAGTCGGAGTTAACTGTGGGGAGTGAAAATGGCTGATGATTGTGCTCCTTTCACTTTCACTGCTCCATGCCACACATTCACTACCGCAGCGTAAGATGTGATTTGTTTGAAGGTGCAGTCTGTACGATTTGGTGACATCTAGAGGTGAAGTTGTATGTTGTATCCTTCCCCTCACCTTCACCCCTCTGAGCATGCAAGAGAACCTGCGGTAGACTTCAGTTGTCATTTAAACTCGACAAAAATGACCGAAACCTCACACACTGCACCTTTAAGGCCAGCCATTTTCCAAGAGTTCCAAAAGTTGAGCTCTTAACACCTTGGTGTAATTATGCGCACACTGTTTCCACAGTGACTATCGATATGTGGCAGCAGCTCTGGCAGTAATGAGGAACGTCACTCAGCAGATCAACGAGAGGAAGAGGAGGCTGGAGAATATTGACAAAATCGCCCAATGGCAAGCATCTGTTCTGGACTGGGAGGTATGTGTTGCCGGAGTTGTAATCGTAACTCATGTAATGTCCATTGATGCTGTTCTACGGACGATTTGTTGGTTAGTGCACTGCACACTGTCGGAGGAACAGTGAATTTATTTGTAGAATGCTGATACTTGAGGAAGCTGATCAGGATGAACGTCCGCACTTACCTGTGCAGATGTTGTCACGCAGAAACGTCCCGTACACAGCAAAACAATACAATGCATGAAATACAGACAGAAAGCTCGACACTCCACCACTTTACGTTACTCATTAAAGATTACTTCTGTATTTTATACTACAATACCTTTAACACTGTTTAACTGGCTGCATTTGGTCCAGTGGCATAGTGTTTGTGTTTAGTTACATATTTTGACAATTGAAAAACCTGCTTTTAGCTTGTGTCACCTTTAATGTTTACATACTATCATCTTTCATTTAAACCTAGTAGAATCTTCCTCAATGGTGAATTTCCATGTTGCAACTGAATACCCCAACTGTCAGTCCTCCCTTTCAAAAGGTCTTCAATTTCAGTTATTCAAATTTAGGGAGTTTATTTTGTTCCTTCAACTTTTTTGTAGAAACTGGTTGGTCCAACATGGTCGTCTCCATAATGATATAAATTCCATTTCTGGTTGAGGACATTGTCATTATTTCCTCCTAAATCTAAAGGACGTTGGACTTCTAAGTTGTCAATTAAAATATGAAAGAAAAAAAAAGAAAAAGAAAAAGGGCATGCTTCCAAATGTCCTATTTTAAGTCTAGATAAAACCCTGCATGATATTTAGCAGCAGCCTTTTTAGTAGAGTAAAGCATAATTATTGACTAGTTTAGAGACTTTATGGATCCACCTAGAAATAACACCAAAATCCATACAGCCGATGCTGAGATATGACAAACATGCTCTCAAGAAAATTATTGTTATTTATTATTATTAATTATTCATAGAGTTCTCTTATTGTATGCGATATTACCTACTGTGCCTAATGGATATGAATACACATGGCGTGTGAATGCATACATGTACAAAGCATCATCGTGTGTATATTTCTGAGGATGTGCATTGAAGTGCTTCAGCCGAGCTTTTCTCAAGACCATAACCCAGTCATTATCAATGATGAGTGAGGAGTGCCATGACAAAATGTGGGTCTGGGTAAACACAACCAAGAACACTCATGTTGTGTGACAACCCACATTTTGAATGTGCGGCAACAAATGCACAAACAGTATTCTTTGCAGTTTGTTGCCTATCGCTGTGGGAGCAGCTTGTTTGGACCCTGACAAATAAACCCATCAAATTTGAAGATGATTTGGACAAACAGACGTCAGTGTTCGTCTGTCAGAGGAGACACAGCCTTTCGGGTTTGTTGGTTTTCATGCGATGACAAGCGCTAGCAATGATGAATAAACAGATTGCCGTCATCCTGAGCGTATTCTCTTGATTTACTCACCGCGTGTCTGTGTTTGTGTCCAGGGAGATGATATTTTGGACAGGAGCTCGGAGCTCATCTACACTGGGGAGTTGTCATGGATCTATCAGCCGTACGGACGCAGCCAGCAGCGAGTCTTCTTCCTCTTTGATCACCAGCTGGTCCTCTGTAAGAAGGTAACCGCTGTCTCCGTATTTCCTTTCCTTTTTCATGCCAGTGCTACGCGTTGGCTGGAAAACAGCCAATGAAAAAAGAATTTCTTGAAAGTTGCAGATCACATGTCTGGTTACAGCGATGCTTGGAGACAATGTGATATCTTGAACCTTACTGGAGAGTTGCAAAACCGATTGCATAACACCAAAGAAGACACCAGGGCTCGGCAAGAGCGAGTTTCAATCCTCAGCACCTTTCACAAAATGGAGTTGTGGTAGTTTGTGCTCTAATGCACTGAGGCTGTGCTCTCCTGTCAGACGGATCTTAATGCTTGACTGAGCTCAGCCATGTACGCACACGGACTCTGAGACACAAATGCGGATGAGCGCTGACACACAAACACACAGGGACTGCGAAACTGCATCACACGCACACGTGTACACAATAAAGCAATACACTCAGAATCAAAACACAATCCGCTGAAGATGTCGCATCTTAATGCGTCTCCGCGTCACCCACCCCCATCTGTCACATCTGAAGATCTTTGGCACCGGGAATGAACTGCACGTGCGTCGAGCGTTCACGTCCAGCCATTAAAATGGGCTCCGAGACGTAGTCAAATGATAGATTCCTCAGTCTTTGTTCTGCACTTCCTGCCTCGGCGTTCTCACCGCAACATGTGTAATGGCAGCCCTCGGGGCGTGTTAGTAGCCGTGCTGCATGTCCTCTTCCATCTTTTCCTCTCATCTCTTATCAGCACACAAATGCAGCCTCGTCTCTGTATGCTTATTAAAGGCTCCTGTTTCCATTATTTAAGTTTTACCGTCTTTGACCTTTTCGTGTGACTGGATGTTATTTGGCCCCAGGGAAATGGGCATGATGATGAACCCATGCAAAATCTGCAAAGATATGATTGTAACCTCAGTTCATGTTATTTCGCTTGATCGGACCGAGACAGTAAGACATTAAAATCATCAAGCAGGAAGCTATTTAATCAATCCCAGTCAGTTTCTCGACTCAAATGTGCCAAATATTCAGTGGGTGAAGCTTCTTCTGTGTAGAAATGAGCAGCTCCTCTTTGTCTTGTGTGACAGTAAACTGAATCTTTTGTGGTTCAGGAAATCGTGATGTGCATTTTCTCACTATTGTCTCACAGTTTATAGACTTGAGAATTGATCCATTAATAATCCGAAGCCCTCATGCTGGTATCGATGTGAAAAATAAGATATTCATAGTTTTGTTGATTGTTTTGAGGCTTCAGGGGCTCCACAATCAAAGATGAGGCCAAGAAAATCTATCAGCAATGACAATTTGGACTTAAGAATATCTGATTTATTGCAGTAGTTTCTGCTTATGCAAGTTATTCTGTGAAAAGTACACTTTCGAGAATTTTGTGCCATCTTGCAGTGAAGTTGCATGTCTTAGCTGAATGCCGTTCACCTCATCCTTCCCCTTGCCGTCAGTTTTTCAATCTCTCCATTCTATCAAAACATAAATAAACGGGACTAGCTATAGTAAATATAGTACACATAAATTAGGTGAATAAATAAACAAATACATTGATTGATTGATTTAAAGCAATGCTAAAAGAGTTTTAGGTTTTCTTACACTGTAAAGGGTTTATTCTAGAGCAGGGGTGTCAAACTCATTTGAGTTCAGGGGCCACATACGCCCCTATTTGATTTGAATTGGGCCGAACCAATAAAATCAAAGTATAATAACCAATAAACAACAACAACTTTGAATTTTCTCCTTTGTTTTAGTGCAAAAAAGTGCAAGTTCATTCTAAAAAAATTCAAAAGGAGCAGTGTGTAAGATTTGGTGATAAAGTTATCAGGTTGTCATTAGAACTCAAAGGATGTTTAGCATGTCCACTCTGGGCTACTGTAAAAACATGGCGGCCCCCATAGAGAGGACCCACCTCCTCATGTAAATATACAATAATCTGCTCATTTCAGGATAATGAAAAAATAAAACATTTCGGTGATTATAAGTTCATGAATATGTCAGAATGTAGTTGTTTTGTCACATTTTTAGAAGTGACAAAAATGACCAAAATCTGACACACAGCACCTTGTCATTTTTACACTTTGCAAAGTCATCTCATGGGCCGAATTTGACCTTGTGGTGGGCTAGTTTAAGCCCGAGGGCCGTATGTTCGATACCCCTGTTCTAGAGTAATGAAAACCATCAATATAACAAGATAAGTATTATTGTACACATCATTTTGATTTTTAACACAACAGAAATCAAAGTGCATTCTTTTTAAGGCACCAAGTGTGCCACAAATTCACTGACAAATGAGACGTGCCGCTGTGAATGCGGAGGTCTTTGTATGTTGGGGGCAGGCAGCAGATGGTACACAGTTGTACACACACTCACACACATGCAGATTTACAGTCTTTTCCCTCCTCTCACTCAGGACCTGATACGCCGAGATATCCTTTACTATAAGGGTCGCATTGACATGGACCGTTACGAGGTGCGGGACGCCATAGATGGGCGCGACGATGACTTCAACGTCAGTGTGAAGAACGCCTTCAAGTTGTGCAACAAAGACAGCGAGGAGATCCACATCTTCCTGGCCAAGAAGCCGGAGGAGAAGATCCGCTGGCTCAGGGCCTTCCACGAGGAGAGGAAGATGGTGCAGGAGGACGAGAAAATCGGTTAGTCATGCTTATCTCTGCGCCCCCCAGTTTGGAAAAGAGGGAGCTGTCCTCTCATTCACCGTGGACATCACATAGCTGCAGTTACATGCCCGTGTCCCTGCAGCACAAAGTGGCTTAAGGCTGAGCTCTGGCCGGGTTTCCATTATGCTCACGTGTTTGTGTTTTGTTTCAAAGTGTTGAGTCAAACCATTTCAAAGTGAAAGCCAGGTTCTTGTGCTGTGTATTGTTTTTTTTGGGGGGGTGGTTTTTTGTGCATACCTTCGAGCGTTTGATCGACATCACCGTGTCTTCAGGTTTCGAGATCTCCGAGTACCAGAAGCGGCAGGCGGCCATGACAGTGAGAAAGGTGACCAAACAGAAAGGTGAGGCAACAAGAAGATATCAGGTGATTTCCCTTTTTATTTTCCTCACTGGTCTGCTCTGTCTTCTCATCGCTGTTTACCTCTCCCTCAACCTGCTCTTTTTTTTTTTTACCCTCCACACCTTTTTTCACCTTTTTACCACTGGATGTAGATCAGACTAAGTGAGCTAGAAAAGTCACCTGAATTCCTGCTGTCTCGCAGTTTTCTCTATTATTTTCTCTACTATTCCTTTGAGTCAATGTCTGTCTGCCCGAACATGAGGATGACTGGATACGAGTTGTAGAGCAGCTGTTAAGCATCAATGAAAAGACAGAGGGCTGTTTGCATGAACTATTGAGTTTAAAGGGTGATACCAGTGCTCAGGACATGTGGCTCTTGTGTCATGCTTGTCTCCAAATGATTGAACACTTCCGAGAGCTGCATTCTTTTCTCTTTTTTTTAAATTTTGGTGAGGAGGATTGTTGGTACGCATCTCTTAGTTTGGGATATTTTGTGGATCCCCACGCGGGTAATGACATCTCTGGCATTTCCACAAGAGATAAAGTAGGCAGCAGTTAAAATAGTATTAGCCACAGATGCCAATGGAGGGGAATATGGGATGTGTAAAAAATACAAATGATCCCGTAAAACAAATACTATGAGTGATCTGAGAGTAACAGAAACAGGAATGAGAGAGAATGTTCCCTGGACAAGTAACATCACATAGAATCCTGTCACTTCTAACCAATGGGCAGAGTCTCAATCCAGCATTTGAACCTTTCTGACTCGTGTTGTCAATTCCCTTTATTTACTGGCAATACTGTCCATCCCCCATGGTGATATCGCCCCGATCCGACCATTCATCTCACATGCAAGCTGTCACATGGAGGCTTCTGATGTTAAACTCATTAACTTGGCCTTGACTCAGTAATGGTAATGGTAATGGTAAAAGACAATACAGTTAACTAACGTGAATTATTGCATATGCGTATAGGAGAATCAATGGCAGCCTTCATTTATCATTACAACTAGAAGAGATGTTATGGTTTTCCGTCCTGGGCCACTTTAAAAAGACATTGGTGCACGATGGATCTGATCCTCATGTAAATATAAATGGTGCATTCTGGTGATTTAACAACAATCCACACATTTGGGTGATTTTTTAATCATGACCACATGACTTAGCTATGGTTCTCTGGATTCTGGCAAAATGTCCTTTTCATGTCAGTCTTACCCACTGCACCTTTAACAACATGGCAGTGAATGCATCCCCCCGTATCACACATAGCTGCCACATGTCCAAGGACCGGGGTTGGCTCATAACAAACACCGCAAAGTCCAGTGAACTTTTATTACCACTCACCCACGCACGCAAGTATACGGCTAAGCGAAGTGTCCTTCCTCTCAGACCCGAGTGTAAACACTGCAACATAAAATGTGAAATAAAAAAGATGGGCCACATAAAATAGGATAAGAGTCAACATAAAAACACACAGTGCAATATAACATCAAATAAAACATAAAAATGGGACAAAGCTATAACATGGGTGGCCAAAATTCGAAGCTACTCTTTGCTCACTTTCACTTAAAGGTGCAGTGTGTAAGAATTCTGTCAATTTTAGTCACTATGTCTTTAGAAATAGAATTGTAAAACAATTACATACAGATAATTTACCGAATGTTTAATCACCTCAATGTTTGACTTGCTTTTTACATGACCCTTAAATTAGCCCTTTAATGTCTATTTACATTAGGAGGGGGGTCCTCCCTATGGGTCAGCCATGTCTTTTTTTATTTATTTTTTTATAGTAGCCTCGATCATATCTTTCGGGCTTGAATGGCTGTGCCGCATTAGCATAGGTTTTTCTGCATGCTCTGTTGGGAAGAGTAATGGATATAAAATGCCTCGCCGGTAGATGTCAACAAATCTTACACACTGTATCTTTAAAACACAATCAAAAAAAGCTTGATGAAAATAGTAAAGGATTAAGATTCAGGTTTCCATTCCTTTTGCCATGAATAGAATATAAGGAAATGACACTATAGTTTTTATCAGTGTGTAATCATCTGAATGTACGTGTTGGAGAAGGAGGCCGTAGGTGTAACATGCAACCTCACAAGTCACTGAATGTCTCTGAATCCTACACACTTGGCCTTTAAAAACTGTTGACATTGCATAGTTGAATAAAAATGGATATCGATATTTGACGAGAAACAGTAGGGGAGCGTGCTATGTGTTCAGCTATTTAATGGACACGTGTCAGGCCTCTCTGCGTATCTAACGTTCTGTCAACAACATTTAGACCCAACGGTTCCCAACGAACTCAGCAAAACAAAAACACACCAGGCAAGTTATTCCAGTCTCTGGTTCCTGACCAAGCATGGAGGACAGAGGACCCACACGCGCCCTCTGCTGGTATCGCCCTTTGATGCGTAGCCATTTTAGCGCCAGGCTAGATGTTTGTACATTGACCTTTTCTAATGTTCTTGCTATTTCACAATGAGCATGACCATCCATTTGGAGATGTATTGATTAACCAATGTGACCACTGCTGGAATGTTCTCTCTGACGTCAGGACCCCCCACCCCCCCGTAGATGTCTGTCAGGAGTAAATGTTGTGTGTTTCTAAGTGCTGTATGTGTACATGGCTGGCACAAGGTGAAGTACTCTCTTGAATTTCAGATTCATTTATAGATTTCATCTTGAGAAAGAGGGCCATGTTGTATGGACATGGTTTGAGAATGATAAAGGTATATGCATTAGAGTTCTCTCTAGAGCTAGCTCACACAATAAGATGCCATGGCAACTGCTACGCAGCATCGGAAGGTGTCTCGATTTAACGTTGGCACTGGAGCATGCACTCACTCGTCCAATCCGTTTACGAGCCTTCTCCCGACTCCCCCAAAAGTAAACGGGTTCCTCTAACACAAACAACATCCAACACCTCTAATCTTCCGAAATAGTGTTTGGGCAAAATTCCCCCCTGTGTTTCCTCTCCTCTCACGTTTTTATTTTCTCTAAGATGCCATGGCAACTTCTGAATTTCTCATCTCCAGACTTTGACACGAGCTACACTAGTTGTGATGCTTGTAGGCTGTAGCTAAACAACATCGTAGACTGTCGTTAAATGCATATTAACAGCTTTCTGTTGGCGCTATTTGTGTTCTCCAGTGTCCCGGTTGCTATTTAAGCAAACTTGCCGTCAGCGAACAAGCGAGAGCGATGTGCAAACGACGCGCTCTCCTCATTGCGTCCGACGTAATCCGTCCATTCTCCCGTTCGCCGTCCGCAGAGTTTGACTGAATAGCATCTTTAGTCTCCTTTTGTCTCATTGCTAGAGCTGAATTCCACTTTCGCCCCAATTCAGCCGCCATCATATGATCACAGAGTATCATATCTTAGGTTAATATGCAGGAATGTTATCAGTCATGTGCATTGTAGTGCCTGTTTTCTGTGTGAAGCATGACTCGGTGTTGTGTTGTTGCGCCGGCGTTCTGATCATCAATACTGACGATGTTTTCCTCTTTGCTGCCACACCCCACCCCCTTTGTCCTCTTTTCGCTTTGCGCCCTGCACCCCCCCCTTCCAACTCCCCCCCCCCCCCCCTCCCCTCCTCCCCCCTTTTTCTCCCCCCCCCCCC
>JAFBJT010011529.1:123612-150784 GCA_016785325.1 Chascanopsetta lugubris | reverse complement strand
ATATGATTTACTGATAAAAGAGGAACCCCCCAACACCACCCCCCCTCATGAAAAAAGGGGTAGGGGTAATGGGAAAAAAAGTCAAACATTTATGTGGACATAACCTCATGAAAATGTCAGTACTGTAATAGTATTGTAATTTTTTAGAAGTGACAAAAATGACCTTCTTACACACTGCACCTCCAACTAGATCCTTTTCAGATATGATTTACTGATAACAGAGTTAAAAGTGGAAAAAAAACATATGTGAGTCTGTGTGTGTGTGTACATATATATGTGTATATACGCGTGTGTGTGTATATGTATGTGTATATACGACACGTTTTTGTATCGCGATATATCGTTACACCCCTCATATATATATATATAAATATATATACAAATCTATGTACTCATATATATATATGAGTACATAGATTTGTATGGCAGGAATGTTAAAAAGAATAATAAAAGAACTGAATCATATCAACCACAGAAAAATAGATGTTATAGTCTTGGCTGCTGTAGTTTTTCAAGTTGCTACATTTGTACCCATCTGAGCTCATTTGCAACATATTGTTTGATATGATGCATGACACACTAGAAGATCAACACACACACACCTACACACACACACACACACACACACACACACACACACACACACACACACACACACACACACACACAGTAGAGACCCACCAGCTGGCATTGCAAAAGGGATAAGCTACTCATGTGGGGGTAAAAAGGACCCACCCAGGAAATGAATTTGCATTGTTTGTGAAGTCATTAAGTTCCTTTAATTCCTAATGACTCTGAGTGTGCTCTCACCAGTCCAACGGCAGGTGTCCGTGTCCCACCAGTGCCATATGTTTTCCCTGGCACGTGGCTTGCCTCCTCCGGACTCTCCCAACATGCACTGGTAAACAAACCAAAAATTGGTCAAGGTCTCAGAAGAGGGGGAACATGGTATAAGGAGCTGCAGGGGATGATCACATAACACATGCAGCTGGTCCACGGCACACACTCGCGTGTGCCCTCGCAGAATCAGTTTTCATGTAGACACACGACCAGGCTGGAATGCAAACTGTGAGGCGGGCCCTTTATGGGGCGCAGGTGGGCCTCGGAGTGTCCAGACATCATTAAAAGATGGATTGGGTCATAGGTGATTGAATCTTTCCCTCCGGTGGCAGAAAGGGACAGTGATGGAGAGAAAGCAGGGAGACTGATGGGGGGGTTGTGTGGTGCGGTAACAGGGTGCTGCAAGGGGCACGGTCCCGCTGACCGGGTTGAGAAAGGGCACAGCAGAGCATGGAGCTGGAAGAGACTGGTAGGAGGGAGCTGTCAGGGCACTCAGCTGGGCTCTGCAGGCCAAAGATGGGGTTTCTTTTAGTTTTATGTATAAAAAGCCAAAGCTGTTTCCTCTTACCACCGTAGTAGCGCCACTAGACTATAAGGCTGCATCGCCATGGCAACGTTCTTATTTAAACATTGCGTTTATCACATGGGCATTGACGGGTCTCATGTTAGCAGTTGCTATAGATGATTAGATTTAGAATTATACCGGCAGCCCGGCCAAATCTATGCGGGCAGTTTTAAGTTCCAAACAGCAAGATGATGTTCATTTGGGGTAACTCTCTGGAGAGTTTTCAAACTTAAAGGTGCAGTGTGTAAGATTTTGTTCATTTGTTTCACTTCTGAAAAATTATTAGGGGGGCCACCAGTACAGCAGCCCAGAGTGGACATACTTAACATCTCTTGAATTCTGTTAACATCTGCGGGCTGCCATAGGTTCTCCTTCATGCTCAGAAGGGTGAGGGTGAGGTGATGGATCCAACATACAACTTCACCTCTAGATGTCACCAAATCTTACATGCTGCACCTTTAAACAGATCCAGCTTTATTATAATTTTTTTACTTACTTTGTATTGAGAAACAAGCAATAAGGAGAGTAAAATACAAAATAAAATAATGAGTGGATGAGTACAAAGGGAGCTGATTTCATCTTTGAGACTTGAAATCGGTGCCCTCGAAGACTGCGTGTTCAAATTTGTCATCACAGAATTCTCAGTGACAAAATAAGCAAGTTGTGGTCCTTTCTATAGTGACACATGCGGCATTTGTGAAAAGAAAACATGGCTGTCACTGCTGATCTGTCATCTGCAGCTCAGGTCCACTCATGTTCTCTGTAAATAAGCTGTGGTTATAGACAGGGAGATGGAGGAGACGTGAGCCACTATCCATCACAACCCCAGTCTCTCTCTTGTGCTAAAACACTGTGACACTATATTGGATTTGATTGGATTCTGCTTTATTGCCACAACACACACACACACACACACACACACACACACACACATGCTGCAATGAAATAAACGGCAGTATCTTACGAGATAGTGTTAGCTGCAGGAGTGCATATATGGAGAGTGATGTATGAAGATAAACAGACACAGACTCTGTATAATGGACTGGTGGGTTAATGAGAGTAAGAAAGCATGTACATTGTATATTATAGAGAAAATAACGCACAAATGTTATGTACATTCAATACATGTAATGCCCAAAACAACAAAATAGATCTTTAACTCTAAAAAGTTCCTGTGCCATAATAAAATAATTTAAAAAAATTGTGGCTATCAGACTTTCATTGGCTGAGTCTCAGAAGGATCAGGAGTAGTTAATTTAGTTTACTTAAAATAATCATAAAAAAGCACCAAACATAGGAATTATATAAATGAACAAATGGAATTGTAGAATGGCGACAATGGCAGATCCAGAGGTTCATTCACTAAACAGAGCTTCAATGTTTGGTTCCCACAACCTACACTCTGCGTTCACAAGTGTCCTTGGGCAAGATGCTGAACCCCGACGGCTGTGATGATGACAAGTTGTCTGATACAATGGATGAATGCACCTTGTGCAACAAAGCACTTAGAGTGGTTCGACTGGGAAAACTCAAAAAAAAAAAAAAGAAATACACTTGTGTTTTAAGAGTATTTACTCTAATCAAATAGATGTTTGTTTATTTTCCCTCATTCAAAAGACAAGTGAAGTACTGGTACTTCAGTGAATGTATTCATTACCGTTCCACACCTGTTTCATGATTTTGAAAAAAAGTAAGATATGCAAGATTTTGAATTCTTACGCAAGCTGCAGCTTCCGGTGAAAACTCGGCTGTGCTTCTCTTCCCTCTCTCCCTGCAGACTGGATCATTGAAAGCACCTTTGTAGACGTTGCATTGAAATAAACGTATACTCACGGTTCCGGCATCAATGAGAGCACATGCATTTATATGATCGATCTGATACCAACAAATCACCTCACGCTCGCTACCACGGCAGTAATCGCAGACAAGTGCAGCTGATCCTGATGTGTAGACATGGTTCAGAGTGATGACGCAACTCAAAAGCCGCACTAGAGTTCTCTTTTAGTGCCAAGCCGAGCTGTTTAGGAATTTATGTACCATGTACACTTCACTCTCTCCGAAACACTGAGCCTCCTCCGCTGCTGCTGCTGCTGCTGCTGCTCGAAGCAAGCAAACAAAACAAAATGAGCTGCTCGTGGGTTCTAGTCGCGAAACTTTGGATGAAACACTCCATGGTTCACATCCCATGACTAATGTGTTGAGAGTGTGTGAGCCTGCACGCCCTGAGTGACAGCCAGACAAAGTAAGAGGGAAAAAAGAGAAGAAACAGACAAATCAAGTGGAGCACACATCAAAGGGGAGAAAAATGAGATGGCAAAAGAGGGAAAACATCCATAAAGTTGTTCTCAAACTCTTTATTGAGGTTATATTAGTGCAATCTATCAGTGATGTAGTGGAAAATCCATAACCCTACAGTGGAATTTTACCCCTGTGTGCTGTTCCCCTTTATGAAGTGCAATCTCATAGCAGGACTGCATGCCTCCACGGAGCTCATTTTTCAAACAGTGTGACGTGGAATGGCCGTGTCAGAAACATAGAGGCGTTGACTGCAGGGGGGGGGGCGGGGGGGGGCTTTTCTTCTGCCATTTATCTATCAGAACGTCTCGTGACACAGTCAAGTCGCCCCTGCACTGTTAAATAAGAATCTGTACCATCGCAAATTCAATCTGCGATTGATTAAGTGCATCTGCTCGGAGGCAAAGCTTGTTTATCACACATATTTACAGTGACAAATGCCCTCCTTCGATTGGGATCCGAAATTTGTTTTTAAACGCCGAGCTTCTGCTGATGCGTACGTGTGCATTGCATGAGTGTAACGATTATTCTGGGGAAAATGCACTTTAGGATTATTGCTGAGAAACAAAGACTGACATGACATTTGGTTCTGTTGAGACGATGTAAAGCGAGAGTCAGCGACTTGTTCGATCAGCTTAGCCAGGAACTAAACAGTACCATGACGTGATAGCATGGCTACACTTATGTAGCTTGAGGGCGGATTTTCAGTTAACCTTGTGAGTTTTTGTCATTGTGCGAGTTGATGTGAATTTTGCAGCACCGCCTACATCACCTGGAAGACCAATCACAATCAGGGCTGGTTTGCCTTATCTGTGTGGGAGGTGCAGGAGCTCTGTGGAGCATGAAAACAGGAGCTGGAGTGGTGGACAGTATGGGTGAACTGTGAACATTTTTTGTGAACATCACAGATGGTTAGCCTGTTCTAAGGTGACATAAATTGAAATGTATGAGCAAAAAAAAAACCACATGGGAAATCCAAAGACGGAGCAGAAAAAAAAAGTTTGATGCAGAAATGTAGACAAAAAATGGTATTAATTTTCATTCATTTCATTTCATTTTATTTTCATATTCATATTCATAGTGGTATTTCAGCTTATTTATAATTACCTGGTCCCTCTTTATGATTTTTAAAATGTCCTTCTCCATTGGATAAGAGACGAAAGGGGCTCGTTTTGTCAGTGAGGTCATGTGATCTACTCACAAAAAGAGTTTGATTCCAAAATCTCTGAATCGGAAGCCTGAAAGACAAGGATTCACTCAATGTGCAAAATAAAGCAACATGTAAACACAAGATCACATTAGTGGGAACAACATAACCACTTTTCACATGTTGATTCTGAATCAAAGAATGTTTCAGCATTGAAACAAATAACACATCTCTCTAAACTGATTCATTCATTCATTTATTTATTTGTGTGTGTGTGTGTGTGTGTACGTGTGCGTTTTATCCAACCCATCATACTTCTGCGAGTTTAAGAATGCCTCACAATAGAATCAGTATTTCAGCATTTACACTCATTTTCAATCTCATTTTAAGCTGATCCGTCAGCCGCCCGCCTGCTTTAACACCTCATCAGACATGCTGAGCGATGAAAGTCCCGACTCATCTGGTTGTAGAGGAAGCCAGCTGCCACTTCTGCTCCATCCCTTCTTCCCCCTTCTTGCATGTCTCCCTATATCCTCAGAGTCTCACTGTGTGCCTTTAAAACAGTGGCTCGCCCGAACGGGGACATGCAGGTTTGGGGGGGGCGGGGTGGGGGGGTCAGGGGGGAGAGCGAGGGACGCGGCGGGGAGGCGGCGCGAGGGGGGGGGGGGGGGGGGGGGGGGTGAGAGACGGAGCGTTGTGAGGAAGTAATGACTGTTTATATGTAGCGTGATGTGAGGAGCTGTCAGGCTCTGCCTTTAAGTTGATTTGCAGGAGTGTCGGGGAAGAGTGGGGGGGACTCGGGGAGGTGAATCATGGATTGTCAGAAATCAATTCTCCGGGCCGCTCTCGGGGGAGTGCTCCAGTCATCGTCAACAATAGGCAAGATGAATAAACCAAATCTCCTGGAGAGCACGTAATAATCCCCAACATGATGGTGTTGCCATATGGGATAATTCAATCTGGGCTCGGAAAAGGCAACTGTTGATCAGTGTTAAATTGAATGTTTCAGCCGTGTGCTTTTGTGCAAATCTCTGATCCTACACCGCCGCCCACCCCACCTGCTACGCCCCCTCTCTTTTCCTCAGCAACCGCTGTGCCCCTCATCGACCCCGCAACCACTCGTCAATCAGGTTCCTCGCCGCAGCTCAGATGAGCAGTTAGAATTCCACCAGGCTGAACAGCTGATGGATCACACAGTCTGTTTCATCTTCCCCCTGCTTTACATTTTCTTCCAGGCTCATTACTGTGCCAATATAGGCTTTCGGCTCCTGGTTGGCAGGAGAAGTTGTTTGCCTCGCGTGCATCACGCCGGGCACCTCTGTGTCAACAAGCTCAGCCGCTAAACACTTCAAACAATGCAAGTTTAATAAGCAACAAAGCAACAACGTACCTGAGGGTATGGCAGCTCCACTCCCCATTCTCTTCATCTCTCAAGTGCGGCAGCCGTAACACCCACCATTGCATGTGACTCGCTTATCCTCTGCGGTTGCTGTTTTGTGATATTATGTGTTTGCATATTCTTTCTGTAATTATTTCAAAATATGTTGGCATGGGACCGCCATCAGAGTCAGGATATTAGGCACAAATAAACCAAATAGCTCCCTGGTTGATTTCATTACTGGGGACAATTTTTCTTTGAGTCACCACCTCGATGGAGGAAGTGTCAAACTAATGCACAACCGCAATATACGGAACTTAATAATTATAATTACACAACACGGTAATTACAGTATAGAATGATGATTGCTGCAGTGCCAAAAGCACTTGAAAAGCCTTAAGAAGTCAATCACTGCACATGTTGTCATCACAAATGGGGTCGGGGGGCGGGGGGGGGGGGGGGGGGGGGGGGGGGGGGGGGGGGGGGGGGGGGGGGGGTATCAGTGACTGTTACAACTTAGTCTTCATCTCAGTTTGAATGACACTGTGCAAGTTGATTGTATGCAGGGCCAGCACCTGTACTTCAAACCCCTTAAAGGTCAAGGTCATGGCACCAAACTTTGACCCTCAGGCTAATGCAGGATAAAGGGCACTAATTGCCACTGTTGTTTTAGAAGACATTGCTACAGGTTCCTCTATAGCAATGATATTAATATGAGCAAATGTCTACACAATAAACATACTATGTATTTGTCGGCATCATTAGTGCCCATTGTGAAGAAGCCTATTTGAAGCAGACCGTTTGGCCGATCTTTCAAGAGAAAGAAATACGTCTACTACATTGAGCAAACATTGAGCAAAATATGTGTCCAAACTGGACATTGTGTTTATCTTAGCCTTAAAGGTGCAGTGTGTAAGATTTGGTGACCTCTGGAGATGAAGTTGCGTGTTGTATCCATCACCTCACCCTCACCCTCTGAACATGCAGGAGAACCTATGGTAGACTTCAGTTGTCATTAAAACTCAATAGATGATTTAATGTCTCTTTTTACAACTACAAAAAACATGGCAGCCTCCAAAGAGAGGACGCCCTCCTCATGTAAATATTCATTAATGGGCTCATTTATGGGTCATCGGAAAAAAAATAAAACATGTAAAACAAATAAAACATCAGTGTCAGTATGTCATTGTTTTGTAATCATTTTTTAAGTGACAAAAAAAACATCAAAATCTTGCACACTGCACCTTTAATGATAAACCATAGTTTATGGCACTGATTGTGTTGTTTTGACTGCACTATCTTTACCATATTGATCTAAAACTAACCATCAATGACATGGAACATAAAGGATAAAGCCAATGGGCCCTAGCATCCGCTATTTTTCAAATAATAGTACTCTACAGGATCTTTCTGGCTTGCTTGGGGGAGCAGTTTAAATAATTATCTTCTCTACTAGAATTTCCCCTCAGTCATTTCAAGACGTTGTATTGAAACAGTATCCCACTTAATTAATCAACAATAATTTTGTTTTGACACTTCATACTATGTTGTCTTCGCTTTAGTTCCAGGGTCTAGTCTCTCGTTACAATAGTGGAGTCTTTCTTCTCTCACAATACTGCGTCTGGTATGTGTGGTTTTGGACCGAGCGTCCAAGGAGAGACTGGAAGTCAAAGTCCAGCACTGATCACAGGAAGGACTTGCCTTTGAGATGTGACTTCCCTCTGCCTCCGTTGAGTTGATGGGCTGTGTGGTCTGGCTGTGGAACCGTCCTGTAGTGCATCATGTTGTCTTCACCCTATAAAAAAGGCGCTGCAATAAATCCTCACAGGCAATGAAAATGATCATGTTTATCTGACATGTTGAAGGGCTCAGTTTTATAAAAGCGGGGACTGTGCAGTGCTTACACCTGATAAATGTGTTGCATACTATATTCAGCACATGTCCAACAAGTGCAATGTGATGTATATATGCCACTGCTGGTGAGGGGAAGGATAGAGAAGCGCTCAGCAACTGACTTCATCTGCAGACCCTCTTTAGAATATGTTCAGTAGTTTACAAGCATGCTGTAAGGCAGCAGTGTCGAACTCATTTTCCTTAAAGGTGCAGTGTGTAATGTTGTGCTCATTTTTGTCATTTCTACTAAAGCATTGCTGATATTTTTTGTGTATTTATAATCACATCCGTGAATTTTATTGTCAATTCCCTTAAATGAGCCCTTTCATGTATATTTACTTGGGGAGTGGGTCCTCTCAACAGCGGCCGCAATGTTTTTACAGTAGCCCAGAGTGGACGCACTAAACATCCTTTGGGTTTGAATGACAACTGAAGTCTACCAAAAGTTCTCCTGCACGCTCAGAGGGATGAGGGTGAGCTGACGGATACAACATGCAGCTTCACCGCTAGATATCACCAAATCTTACACACTGCACCTTTTAATGAAACTATAGTTTTGTCAAATATAATGAGCAACATCCAGCATGAGTTTTTTTTGTACACTTTGGAAAGTCATCCGGATCCGAAAGGCCGGATTGGACTGTCTGATGGGCCGGGTTTGGCCCGCGGCCCTTATGTTTGATGCCACTGCTGTAAGGCAACCATTCTGTACGGCATCATATTCTCAAGGTATCATCTCATGCATGTGAGACCCTCTCTTTGAACTGAATATGGGCAACTGTATTTACTATAAGCTTTATCAGGTCCTGGTGACCCCTCAAAGCACTTTGTGGTACCGTTTGTATTCACCCTGTCACACAAACATTCATATTGCACATCTATTAGCAGCCCTTATGGGACAATGTGGGTTTCAGTGTCTTGCCCAAGGACACCTCTGCCTGCATGAGTGGCAGGATTCTAACTTCTGACCTTCTGGTTAGAGGACTGCTCCTTTAATTCTTAATTACATGAGGTGAATAATCCAAACCCGAAACGCAATGAGGATCTCGCAGACGTTGGAAATGGCACTTGAGGCAACATCATGGGCATGTCACCGCCGCTGCTGCCACAGAATTGAGCAACTTGTGATTGACAAGAGTAAAATGCAAATGAAGAGGAGTAAACAACTTTCATATTACAGTCCACGTGCTTCATTGTGCAACTCTACGGTCAACTCTAAGGAATATATAATTAATGTATGAATGTATTAATGAGTGTATTCGCTTGACATTTAATTTCTTAGAAATCAAATACACGCACGGGGGTAGTTCATGTTCTTCAGTGTCATTGAATACCTGATCAGGGCTTCAGAATATTGAGTTGATGGCAAAAACGTATTTTCAATCTCCACCAAATCAAAAATCAACTTAAATCTCCCTCTGTCTGTCGGCACCACACTTTCCCTGCTTGGGCTTTTTCGCTCAATGTTCCGTTGGACTCGAGAAAAAAAAAAAAACATTCAGTGGAAACGAAATAGCGAGACAGAGCTGCTAGTCAGAGACTGCTCACACATGCACGCACACACTTCCCCCTCTTGCATGCGCACGCTATTGTCAGCCTTCAGTGGCGCTGAAGGTGATGAATGACACTCCGGTTGGTGATCAAAGCAGGTGAGTGAAGCTGGGGGGGGGGGGGGGGGGGGGGGGGGGGGGGGGGGGGGGAGCAGAGCCGAGCGGTGGCTCCTTCTCTTCTTTCACTGCAACACAATGCTGCTCCTGTGGCACTCCGGCTCCAGCTCGGCTGCCCTGGGTACCACACAGCCTTCGCACACTCTCTCCCCCAAAAAGGGCACCCCCCCCCCCCCCCCCCCCTGCCCCCTGCACATTCTTATTACCAGCGTTGCCTCCTTTCCACTGTTGTGTTTAATAAGTAGATAGAGCACAGAGAATACATTCATGTTGCCAATGCATGCAGGTGAGGGTGGAATTGGAAATTAGGCTTTATTGTGTTGTTTTTGTGCGAGGGTTTTTTGTGGCCCTGAGCTGCTGATTCTCATCCATTGTAATTTCCTTGGGCTGAGAGTGCGGGGTGTTTGGGGGTGTGGGGGGGTGTGTGTGTGGGGGGGGGGTCATGACTAAAGGAGCTGAAGGCGAGCTGCTTACACGCCTGAACCAGAGCTCAATATTTCAAGCTCTGAGCAGCCGTCCTCTGCCTCCCCTGTGGTCTGAGAGTGGCTGTCACACATTCAGGATCCCTGCAACACAGCCGCCATGCCTTTATTACTCTCAGCACATTCACACACACACACGCGCACACACACACACACACACACACACACACACGTGTGCCCATGTACCCAGGTGCATGCCCTTTACACATGCTAAACATATAAAGCACACACAGAGATGCAGCCGTCATGAAAGTTCCCCATCATGCATCGATCTGGCCTCTGTTCGGTTTTTCCCTCTATTTTTTAAATATATATATATATATATATACACACACATATACAGGGCTCCTAGAAATTTGAAGTAGGATTTGTTGAGGGGGCGGAGGAGGCAGATGGACACCGACACAAACACAGGAATCATTAATCCTCATGTGTTTCTTTGAATGACAACAGTCATCATCAGAACTGAACTATCCTACGTGTGTGTGTGTGTGTGTGTGTGTGTGTGTGTGTGTGTCCTACTGATAATGTTGCTATTCACAGCAGGAGCTGGCTCTCCTCAGGATTGCTTGGTTTTGTTGGGACTTACTGGAGTTCTGCAGCAAACGGCTGCTAAATTCAAAATGACCACAGCTGCTTTTCATCACGGCGAGAAAATATTGCAGAGTTTCACTTCATTTTCTCCGGGGTGCATCTTTAGGAGGCGTCCGGGAAGCTAGTGTGATGTTTAGACTCCAGTCTCAATGAATGACGGTATATCGGTCACGTACAGTTTCCGAGAAATCCTGTAAAATCAGCTCCAAAACGTTCTGCTATACACCTCGGCCTCGTCAACAGGAGACTTTGGCCCATACTTCTGATCAAGCCCTTTATCCGTGTGCACCCTGTCACAATTTGAACCAGAATATTGATCATACACTCATCCTCCCTGAGTGAATGTCAGTCTGCGCCCATGTACTTGACATCAACATTAGGTTGAAATGTGTTTTTGGCAGCATGAGTCTGGTTAATACCATGTGATACGTGCATCCAACTGACCTGAGCACCTCCCTGTAGAAGGCAAACATCACAGCTATAAACCATTGCATGTTTGCCCGTCTGACTGTGGAGTATCACCAGGCGAAAGCTACTGAGCCAAGTGCAGAGGTGAACAGCGCTGCATCTTTGGCATGTTCGTGGAAACATGTTCGTGGAAACATGTTCGTGGAAACATGTTCGTGGAAACTTCTCAGTGAGGGAGCACATCTGCAGAGTGATGTTTTCTTATTGAAGTTTGACTTCAAGGATAGTTTTCTGTAGCTGGTGCAGCGGTGAAATAGCCCTTTTAAACGGATTTGATAAATAAATAAGTTAGAAAATAAATAAATAATGAGTCTGTTCCGTCGAGTGTTTCTCTGTGAAAAGTCTACAAATGGAGTATGAGAAGATTTCTGTATATGCAGCCGTTATATACAAATGTTATTTGAATCTCCAAAATACTTCCCCACTGCCAAATTTAAAAAAAAGTCAAACAAATTGATTTTAAAGGTGCAGTGTGTCAGATTTAGTAACTAAACTCCTGGTGAAGTTGCATGTTGTATCCATCACCTCACACTCACCCTTCTTAGCAGGAGAACCTACAGCAGACTTCAGTTGTCATTAAAAACACGTTAAGTCCATCCACTTTTACGATAAAAAACATGGCGGGCCTCGTAGAGAGGAGAGTAAATATATATTCATGGGCTCATTCAAGGGTAATGTGAACAAAATTACATGTATGAAAATGTCATTATGTAATTGTTTTCTCCTATCATTTCCTACCTATATAGGTGACCAGAAATGACAGAAATCTTTAAACCCCTAGCTAATGACTCATTGGCGATTTCGAAAAATCAAACTAACTTGTTTAATCACGCTTGGGAAGCTTATACAACACTGTTGCACACAAATGTGTTGCTCTTGCAGTTTGCTTTGCGTCCACCTTCTGTCCAGTTCATCCCAGTCCCAGCTCGAGGGGGTTTACGTTTCCTGAGTACGCTGCTCTTCCATCATCTGCAGCCGCCGTGTGGCTCTGTCCTTGTCATGTTTTGGCTCATTATGTTGCAGGATGAAGCCCCCGACCAACTAGTCTGTCTGCCTGTGGTACTTTCTTCCCCTTATACACTATAGGACTTTCTGCAGCTGTGTATCCTCCTGATAATACATCAGAGGCTGAAGCATCACACACTGTACAGGGGAATGTGGAACCTGTGCTTGGCATTCATTTTCAAGGATGTGTCTGCTGCTGCAGTAAAGATGTGAGGGAAAGGGTTGTTTTCAATCAAAGTCGACCTGATTCTTCAAGTTTAAGTGACATATTTTTACCTAGCTCAAAAAATCTGTTTACTTATTTTTCTAATTACTTTCATGAGGTTGGCTCTGAAGTCTGCACACACAAAACATTTTCTTAAGTAAGGTATATTTTGCAGCTTTATTTATGCAATGGAAAATGACTTGCCTCACTAAGGCTTATTTCAGGTCCATAAAGCCCCTTTCTAGTCTTCTAGTCTTAATGCTCATCTTCTATTGCAGTTTTTGCCATTAATTCCATGCATCCACTATATGAGCACCATTTTCTATATGGGGAAAATGAGAACATTTGGGCCACGATATCTTGTCAGAGAATCCTTGTGGATGTGGATGGGGTTGAACTGTTGAACTTAGATCACAACCATTCTTAACTCCTGAGCTACAGTTATGGGATGGGCTGTTAGTTTTCCCCTGACGTGATGCTGGTTGAAGTTTTTACCTGCAATCAGAATCTTTGCACAGAGAGCTGTCCATCCATTCATTCACAGTTAAATGAGGCTTGTACTGAAGAATCAGCTTTTGTTGTTGTTATCAGGAATGCACTGTTTGCATGGTCAGCACTACAGACTGCCCTGTTCTAAAGTCCAAAATATACAGTATATCATATATATACCAAATCTAACCAGCCATTTAGATAGATGAGCCTCAAACACACACATGGACGTTAAATTATAGTTGTTGGATAAATTCACTGGACTTGACCTTTCAACAAAACCTGGAAACGTTATAAATCAAATA
Organism: Chascanopsetta lugubris; assembly: GCA_016785325.1. Taxonomy (NCBI): domain Eukaryota; kingdom Metazoa; phylum Chordata; class Actinopteri; order Pleuronectiformes; family Bothidae; genus Chascanopsetta; species Chascanopsetta lugubris. The sequence continues at coordinate 137,451 of JAFBJT010011529.1, read as the reverse complement.
CCTTCTGCATATGCATCATTTTAAAATTAGAACATGGTGCATTGCTTTGAGGTACAAACTGATTTCTCTAAGAACCTTCCACACACACACACACACACACACACCCACACACACACACACACACATATAAACAGAGAGAGAGAGGCGCCCACAGACACACGAATCTATGCGAAGCTAATTTGAATGACCGTTCAATACAAGTTTTCATGCTTCCGCTCAACTCCATATTTTCTCTCTCTCTCTATTCCAGAGTGTGCTGCTCTTCCCTCATCTGCACACAATCGCAAACCTCGTCTGATGCTTCTGACTTTCACTGTCTGACCAGATTCTGTCTGAGTGAGGTTTTTAATGATGATCAGTGTTTGTGTATTAAATGCACCCTCTAAGAGAGCGGGTGGGTGTGAGGTGTGTTACTCACAGGCGGATGCCTCTATCCGTAGAGGAGAAACGTGTCTGCTGGTTTAGTCATGACATCAGTGTGCATTAATCATAAGGTACAAAGGAGTCATGTAAACAGCTTAAACTAGAATTACCCTTCTTCTGGGTATCGGTTGTTTCCGTTGCATTGCCTTCAATATGTTACCAATGTGCATGGAAAGAAAAGGAAAAGAAAAAAGTCCACTGGTATTCCACATTGTCGACTACACCAATGTGAGTGAGTGGAACAGATTTTTCCACCTGGGTGAACCACCCTCTTTGACACAATTATAAAGTATTTCACAAATGCCATTCAGTTTGCACAAAGCTTTGGAAACATGAATAAAAGCGTCTAGTCCAGGACTGAGAGGCTGACGCAGGAAAGAATGGAGCCCAAACAGGCAGCTGAACAGTATGAGCCAGACTGTGATCACAGCTTCTGCATGCGGCTCGCACGAGCGAAGGCTTACATTCTCCACATGTGCGCACTTGTTGCTGAATACCCCCGCGTACGGAAACACACATCATTTTTGTGTGGGAAAGTGAGTCAAATGACTCTCGTCTTCCATGTAATAGGCTGAGTTTGTCCCGTAGGTGAGTTCTGGCTTGGCAGAGCCGGACTAAGTTAATGGACTGCAGCCGCCTCTGATCTGCAGTGCTTTGGTGAGGCAGGAGAGAGCTGCCGCTGAAATACAAGGAGAGATTAGCTCAGGGTGCAGGTGATAGCCTCACTGTCTGAGGCAGGATCCCTCACTGCTAATACCAATTATCCCCTGCCTCATATGCACACATCCACACCTGCACGCTGAAGTGCACACACTCCACTGCTGCATCACCTTGATTTGACTGTTTTCTTTTTCTCTTCCAGGCCTGGATGACTTGTGTGTGTGTGTGTGTGTGTGTGTGGGTGTGTGACCCGGTACCTCCACCTGAGGCCTCCTTAATCCTGGAGGTTTCTCCCAAAATGCACCAGGCCCCTTCCGTGACAAGCGGACTATCCCTGAACAATTACCTCAAAGTCCCTCTCTATCTCCTGAGGTAAGACTCTATTTACATATGTCCGAGAGGCAGGAGCTCTGATACTGCCAAACACTGTTCTTCTGACAGGAGAGCCATTCCTGGCTGTAGCCTCCGTCCATCTCCTCCTCTTCCAATGAGACAAGGGAAGGAGGTGACCAGAGAAATGAAAGATGAGCCACCTTGACAGAGTAATTGTGCTGTGGAAAGTATCAGTAACCTAATTAACACGGCGCTGCCTCTGCTGCCGCATTCAGATCCTCCTCTGATATGTTCCGTGATGCGTTCTGACACCATAGTTAAGGGAATCATTTCCGTGTGCATGGTAGTATGAACAATGTAATTGCACTTTAGGGTTTTAGAGTTATTGCATTATGCAAATGACTTCAGAGGCACGTGGAGGATAACTTAATGATGTCCCTAACCGCTTGTACTTTTACATGACAGAAAGGCATTTTTCAGACTTTGTTGATTCGCAATATGGTGTCCGTCAGAAGAACTGCAGCGAGGGGGATAATGCTCCGTGACACTGGAGATGTTTTCTCAGTTAGCCTCTTACTGTGACCAGGAGGGTCTGACATCAACATGAAGAGCTCACACTGGTAAAGGGGAATGTCGCATAACTGCACTAATCAGGGATTAATTGGGATTTTGTGACGTTATGAAATGGTATATATAGTAACGTCTACATTTACCAATCCACAACCAGCATGCATGTGGACCAGGTGTGTCAAACTCATTTTCGTTCAGGGGCCACACATACGGCCACATTTCATTTGAAGTGGGTTGGACCAGTAAAATCATTGCATCAGAACCTATAAACAACGGCAACTCTAAACGTGTCCCTTCATATAGTAGATTAGAACAACGATAAAGTTGACAGTGTTGTGTGCAACCTTTACTCGACAACTCTGAAATGGTAGTATATAGTACATATAGTGGTCATATTGGGATTTAAACCAACAGAGAGAGAATGTTTGAATGTGTCCAACAAACTGCCATAGCTTACTATATGTGGTTTTTGTAATAAAACCAAATACACTCACCATTCAAGTTTAAAAGAACCATGGTTTCAGGCCTGATACAATTTTTCATATCCTGAAAAGGTGACGGTGCACGTATCTTAAAAATCTACATCACCCCTTTTTCATTATCCTGATTGTTGGCGAACAGGATAAGTGGACACTCCTCTGAAGTCTATCGGAGGTTAGGCTGATGAACTTTGGCATTTGAGACACAGAAGAAGAGCCCTATAAGCCTTTCTGCTAATCTTGGTCCTTGGGTATTACAGCTGCTCCGTGGCGGACCCTCACACTGAATTTGCATCAAAATCTTTCAGATCAGAGCAGCTGCTCTCGGCAATGGTCAATTCAAGGTTTTGTGTGTCTGCTGGGGTCCTTATGCTGGCTGGCAGATGTTCATTAGCCGGCTAGCCTTTCATCTCGGTATGGAGAACAATAGTCTGGCACTCTGTCCTGCTCTTTCATGAGCTAATAAGGCATCATATCTGACCTCAAACCAGGCAATAATCCATTTGGCGCAGAGCACCTGGGATTGAGCTGAAGTTTCGGCAAGTTCAGCTGCCAAGAACTTCACCAACTTCTGTGGGCAGACAAGGTTTCTGTTTGTTTCTCTGAATTCGCTAAATGTCTCTCACTGTCTCATTTAGACTCAATCTGCTTCCTCTTCGTCACCTGTCTTTGCAGTTTTCCCACAGATCCATGAGATACTAAGAAAACAACACGTTTGTGTATTAGTAAAACAATGATTTCACATTTCTGCAGCTATGTTAACCTGCTTGTTTTTTCCATGAGATTGTATGAAAGATAAATAGTGCACTCATATCAGTTAGAGGAATGTCAAAGTACATCTAGCGGCCGTGCAGCTTATCTAAATCAAGTGAGGATTATTGTCCAATCTAAAGGAACCAACATCCACTGGTACATCTCAAGGTCAATATCTACATTAACATGTTCAACTTTGTACTTTTATTGAAAAAAATGCAGTTTTACATATTTTTGTCGCAGGCAGCATTGCACCCTCTGGTGGGCCGGTTTTGGCCCGCAGGCCATATGTTTGACACCCCTGGTGTTGGTAACACAGGGAGTAGAAATGACAAGTTAGTGGTTTTTTGGCAGAACTGTCTTGTGCCAGCGGTGCCTTCATGTATATTATATTTCTGTACATGACAAGTGGCTCTTTAAATATAGCCTTTCTATGTGCACAGCGATGTGATGCATGGTCTGGAGACTGTACTCTCAACACACACAAGTACTTTTTCACCTGTTCACTTTCTCATTTAATAAAATCCAGTGGGAGCTGATGGGTAGCCCATGCAGCTGAGCTTGTTTTGTTTCCACCCTAAATCAAGAACAGCATATGTCAGAAACAAGTAGCAGTGACTCTCCATTCTCACACACACACACACACACACACACACGCGCGCACGCGCCTCACTGTCCAGTTTTATTTCCACATCAGCCTCAGGAGCAGCCCCGCTCGGCTGGGTTGAGCTAACTCCAAGGTTTCAGGGCAACTGCGGTCATCAACCTGTCACCAGCAGGGACACATTAAGTGACAATGATATGCGACGTGAGGCATGGACATGTCATCTTTGACTCGAGCATGAGGCGTCTTGGCATGGACGCCTCGGTTTGTGCCATAACCGACTGCATCCTCTGCAGTGGAAGGGTTGCTGTTAGGTGCCAATAACTTGTTTACTGTTGTCCGCCCCCAGGACCCACCCTATCTATCTGATACATATGCATGTCCACTGCAACACCATCAAACACTCTGACTGCCTTAGAGGAACTGCTATCGGAAGCCGACATTGAATGTGACCCCGAATCTCAACTGTAAAAAAAAAAAAAAAAAAAAGGTCTCTTTCTAAAGTCGTTGATTTGACATTGATGTGTTTAAGTTCTGAACGAAAACGCTAAAAATGTAACTGCAAAATATAATGTTTCCAATTCTTCTTGGATCACTGGTATTTGAAAGATGTGATATTTGATCTCAAACAAAAAGGTCGCAAGTGCTTCAAAGCTTAAATGTTGAATCTGCTTGTGATATTTTGGTTGAAAGCTGCATCAGATTATCTGAGCATGGAGACGTACCATGAGGGAAGAAGTGAGGAAATAATCATTCCTATTTTTAGGGAAACATTGCCCATGTGTTAAAGGTGCAGTGTGTATAATCATGTAAATGTTTCTTTTTTTTCCCATTACCCTAAAATGAGCCCATTAATTTATATCTACATAAGGAGGGGGTCCTCTGTATGGAGGTTGCCATGAGTTTGAATGTCAACTGAAGTTTACCATGGGTTCTCATGCATGCTCAGAAGTGTGAGGGTGAGGTGATAGATACAACATGCAACTTCACCACAAGGTTTCACCAAATCTTTCACACTGGAGCTTTAACATTTGATTGTCAATGTGCTTAAATTGTTGACCATTATGTTAAAATGGGCAGTTCCCTTATTAACACCATGGGCAAAATGCAGTGTGTTCATTTCAATGAATGCACCACTGTACTTACAGCCAGACCAATGATGAACCATTCTGAACACACTCTGATTATGTGCTCACAAAACAACTGTTGCCTTGTCGTTGAATGGCTTTGCACAGACATAATCGCTGGGCTTTGAGCTTTCAAACAGTTTGTCAAGGTTGGATATGATCAAAATGGCGTATAGTCCGCAATGTGTTTATGTTTTGCGTATGCAATACTTAAAATCAGGTTTGATCCTGGCATGTGATAAGTATTTCAAAGAAGTGAGGATCAATAGCAATCGTGACCACATAGTATTTGCGGGTATTTCACAAGAGAGGACATGAATACCTTCTCAGCTCTACAGGCTGTATAGCTGTGTGATGCATGCAGCATACAGTGTCCTTCTCACAGTGCATTTTTCTTCTTACTTAGGGCATTTCGACTGAAACATGGTGGTGGTGCGGGACCCTTTGGGCATTGAAGACCTTCAGAGAAGGCCAAACACATCAGAATTTTAAATGAAACATACGCCCTCTCTCAGGCTTAATTGTTCTACTTGTAATTTTATTCTTAAAAATGAAAAGTATGACCGTCTGAAACAAAGACAAAGGCCTAACCCCAGCAGCTCACTCACTGGTTAGGGTGTAATAGCCGGGGCAGGAGAAGGGCCTTTAGTCCCCGTGGTCTTATGTTTTTGTGAGGGAAGTGAATTTATCAATTGGGTTTTGATATTGAAGGGGTGGGGGTAAAAAAATCGTTGCCTCTGGCCTTTCTAAAGGCTCATGGCCAGAGCGGGCCTGAGCTATCTCTCAGGGTTTCCCTTTGCTCTGTCCAGGGGTTTAAGCTACCTGAGCAGATAAGAGACTCCAGTCACTCACTCAGTCAGTCAGTCAGTCAGCACAGATGGTAAAGTGATACAGCAGTGAATAACGAGCTAGGGAGAAAAAGCAGATGTGGATGGAGCCTGGTATAGTTTCATTATTATAGTATGAATTGTTCAAATAGCGGTTAAGCTGACGAATAGAGTGTTTTTTATGCATGATCATATTTAGCAGGTTGCCTCCGAGGTCAGGTGGATGTAAAGTTAGCAGGCGGGTCATTGTACAGGAATGTGATTATCTTTTTATATTAAAGGTGCAGTGTGTACGATTTGGTGACATCTACAGGTTGTTATGACTCCTGTGGATTTTGTGGACTCCATCACCTCACCCTTCCCATCCAAGCATGCGGGAGAATCTATGGAAGGACTGCGCTGTCATTCCAGCTCAAAATATGCTTGATACGTCAAATCTTGGCTATTGTAAAAACATGGCTGCGCCCTTAAGAAGGACCCCCTCCTTATGTAAACACACATTAAAGGGCACATTTAAGGATTATGTAAATAGCAAGTCAAACATTGAGGTGATAATACACGTAAACGTTTTTACCATGCCACTCATATAGAAAAGGGTTACAAATATTGCAGAAATCTTATTCATTGCACCTTTTAATGCTAAATTTTGTAATAATAGAAAAGATTTTCCAACATGGAATGTGTTTATGAAAAAGACCTTTATCAGTGGACCCTCAAGAACGAAAGGAATATAAAGTATGTAGCTAAAGAATGGACAGACAAATACATTAAGACACGTTTAAAGGTTCAGAGTCTCCACTCAATGATGCACATTAACACTGACGAGGATTTATACATTAGTATCATAATGTGGGTTGCTCTGCTTGTATCTTTAGCTTTGTGTTCAAGGTTTTTGACATCTGTCATGAGTTGCTAATTTGACAAATATTGTAATTTTATCAATTTATTCATTTCCATGTGACATCCATCGCACTCCTCTAAACGGTTTCCCTCAAATTGTGTCTGTTTTCGGCATCTGGATTCTTTTATTCCGGTTTTGTGGGGTTTCTATAGTATATCCTGTCAATTGTAGATAAGGACAGAAGCTGTCAAATCGTGTTGGACCCAATGAGGCAATTTGAGTTGTCTATTGAATTGAATATATATTCAATGTTGGCTATGGAATTCAAAGCAATGAATTCAAATAGACCATCACCAAAACAGGATGCTTTGAGAAGGGGCTTACATAAGGCCACACGTATGACTAAGCTTTAATGCCGACAGCTTGCTGCTGTTGCCAGGAGCAAGAATATTGCCTCTCACACTGATGTAGATAATCACAGCCAGTTTAAAATTTTGTCTTCGGCATGTCTATCCTCGTTGTTTTATTGTAAAAAAGAAAATATCAGCTGAGGAAATTAATTTGAACAGGAGCAATGCAATGATTGCCTCTTCTCTCACCTAAAGCTGGGCTCTGCCGCATCACTGTGATAAAAAAAAACAAAAAAGAAACATGTTATTTTCATCACTTATCTGATATTTCACATCTCACACTTGTGTCAACATGCTTTTTACATGCTGCGTGTGTTCACACAACAATTTTCCCTTCCTGCAGCATTTCAATGAAGGGCCAGCATGATGGTTTTTAAATGGCACCATCTCCGAGCTCCATGTGTGCACAGCCTCGAGGTGAATACAGAGTGTGATCAAAAGGCAGTGATTGCTCTTAAGAGGACCGAGGGTGGTGCTATTGCAAATCTATACAAAGCCATGAGCTGATTGATTCCAGATATTACAAAGGAGAACACGGGGGTCAGATTTAATAGATTTTTTTTCAGACTCCTTTTGCTGAAGAAAATTTAAACTTTGCTGTGATTAGAATGAGGGCAATGCCAACAACTGCTTGGTCAAGATGCCGTACAACACGTATTGTCCAGTGTTGCCTTCATGGCACATGTGTCAAACTCGTGGCCCGTGGGCCAAATGTGGCCCGCCAGATCATTGGATGTGGCCCGCGAGAGCTTACGGGCTTTTGATTAGATATTAAAAACAAACACTCTTCAAATATTTATTCCAAAATGTAGCTTTTGTTGAAACAACTACATTGTCTGCTCTACTCTTTCCAAAGATTCTGACACCGAATGTGTTGTTGTGTTGCTTTAGTGGTGCCTGATATGAATCATAATGTCTGTGCCCATTCTATATTTAAATTCATACATTTGAAGCCTTCGCTGCGTGCCCCTCTGCAACGTCTCTTTGACAGACACCTGAAAAAGCAGTATCTGTAAGCGGGCATCCATGGGAATAGGCTTTGAAGCGATTACATGTGATAGCAATCTTCAATGGGACCTTGAATGACAGCTATGCATCTGTTTGGAGACAAATGCAAAACAAAATGCTGCCACTCAACTACAGCGTTCACACTTCTCCCCTGCCTATAAGTATCAACACAGAAATTTCACCTAGAAAACACTGGAGCAGAAAGACATCTTCCAATGCCTGGGCTGTCGCTCGGTGCCCAGTAGGCAAAGTGGGAGGTAACAAACATGACGCTATCACACAACCACTTCCGACCACTTAATTTGGACAGAAAGCCTGCAATGCTTGGTGAAATCTGTCTGATTCCATGCAAAATAGAGACACGCAGCGGGCGGTTGAGAAATTACGAAATGTCAGACAGAACTGGATGACTGTGACATGCACATTCCACAGGCAGTCATGGCTTAAACAGCCTTATTCATGTCAAGCTTTGTTGGGCTTTGGTGCTTTGTCCTGAACAGTGTGCTGTGCTGAATGAGGGACACAATTGCCCTCGTGTGCTGTCCCGCCCTTCATGGGAAAAAAAAAAAAAACCCATCATGGTTGACACGTCTTTGATACCCTTCATTTATTTTGTCTCTGGACTATGTATTTCAAAGAGGGCCAAGATGGCACCATTGCCAAATGTGTCCCAAATAAATGATATGCCAGCCAGAATGGGAGCTCCTTGGAGAGTGTCCTAGCCAAAGGCAGTAAATCAATGGGCCTGTGCCAGCAGCCCAGTAGTGTCTGTTCAGGAACACACATCGGGGGGGTGGGGGGTGGCCTCAGCTGACTTGACAGCTCAAAGGGCCTCTGACCGTGAGCCAGGAGGCTCCTCAGGGAACTAGAAGCACCTCTTGGGCCACTAAGTGAGAAAAGATAGAAACCAAGCTGGGGAGGAATTACAAAGAGGTCTGCAAGTAGCACACAGTAAAACGAGTCAGGGGGGGAGTAATGGAGCTTTAACAAATGCAAATGTGTTGTGGATACTTTTATCAAAAGCACACCTTCAAACAAAAAGAGAAAAAAATCCAACCCAACGCCCCAGAGATGAAACATTGGGAAAATAATCTCTTTGCAAGAATAACAGTCTACCATAGCAGATCTGCATTGATACATTTGCCTATTATTGATGGGCAGGTGAGATGAAATGTCCTTGAGAAGTTTCTTTGTGCGAGAGATTGGTTGTATCTGTTTAGTCAAAGGAAACAAAGACAACAGATAAACCTATTCATGTTCGTCTCTGTCAGCCGATATCCTCTAGTTTCCGTATCTCCCAGCTCTCAACATCAATTAATGTGTGTAGCGCTTAAAAGTAATCTCTATCATTTAAATGAATCTAAAGCCTCTCGGCAGAACGCGGCGAGCCCCATATCAACTCGCCAGCTGCTACCTTTAAAGTCCCCGACCGTTTGAGTCTGGCTCTGATGGCTAGTTGGGATATTGATGCGGTGCCGTCTGCTAGTTCGCCTCTTCCCATTGGCCGCTAGCCAGACTTTAGCAAAGACATTAGTGGGAAAAGTTATACCCCACAGGCAGCTCTGTTGCCGAGGTGAGGCATAGCCATTTTGAAGACTCTAGTCATATTTGCATGGATCCACATCTATGGAGGCAACGTGTTACATCACAGGCACACCTGCATCAACAACAGTAACCTGCAGCTACTTCAGTCATTCACTCATGCTAATAAATTCTCTCATTAACATTATGCAAAGGCTTCAGCCTTCTCATCAAACAAAGGCAAACAAACAAATAACACAATTAAACAGATGAGGCAACAAAACAAAGGTGCATATCTTAGCCATAACAATTATTGTAATCCGCCCAAACCACTGTCAAGGAAACTTAACGATACAGACTGTATTTGTACAGGTTGTACGTCTGCAGCTGTCTCTGTCTTTTTCTGGTTCCACACAATTCAATGAAGACTTGCAGGATTTTGCAATTTGTTTTGACAACATAAAGTTTAGATTGAATTTAAAGGTGTAGTGTGTAAGATGTGGTGACATCTAGAGGTGACATTGCATGTTGTATCCACCACCTCACCCTAATGTTCTGAGCACGCAGGAGAATCTATGGTAGACATTAAAATGCAAAAGATGTGTAGTACGTCCACTCTGGACTACTGTAAACACATGGCGGCCCCCGTAGAGAGGACCAGCTCCTCATGTGAATATAAATTAATGGGCTCATATAAGTGTAATGGGGAAAAGAAAAAAAAAATCAAACAGTCAGGCAAATATAAATTAATGAAAATGTCAGCATGTAATTGTTTTGTATTAGTTTTAGACGTGACAAAAATTACCAGAATTTTACACACTGCACCTTTAAAGGATTCAGTGGTGAATAAAAAAAAAAGTTGCTTACACAAAATAGGTTACTTTTAGTGCTTGCACTGGTGAGCTGGGTTAGTCTGAACTATAATACAGTTGGCTGATGCACCCAACCATCAAATTGACTTGATTTAACTGTATGGAACAATACATGATGGTTGTTATTATTGCTTATAGTTGTTATCGGTGAAAATAAAGAATAGACGACGTTTCTCAGAATTCTGCAAATTAAATGGTGGGATAGAAATAGAATAATCGAAGCTTAATATGAAATGACATGGGTGCTCTTTGGATATGTCACTGGATTTTAGTGCACCTTCGACACAGCTCCACTCCTTGTTTTCTGCAATTAGCGATGCAAATCAGTTCTCACTCTTTTAATAGCAGGTATGACGAATTTCACACAATGTTGAAAAAAGAACAATGAAGAGAGAAGTGTTCATACAGGCATCTTGACATACAAATCCATGGTATCCATCCATCCAAAATGGCCAGTGCTCTGAATGATATCACGCGTTTCCTTGCGATGCGAGTTATTGGCTGAAAAGCTTGTTCTGTATGTCTGAATAGAAAATGCGGATGCCTAAGAGATGATCAAATGACCAAAATGGACCATTGTATCTCATCTTACATTGGTGGTAAAACAAATACACTTTCAAGAGTATTCCTGTAGACACAAATGAATCCCTTCGACCCTCATGTCGTTTCCCAGCACTTTTAGACCACATGTTGTCCTGCAAAGTGCTTGTGGGTCTGTGTGCACACGACTGTGGGTGTGTGTGTGTGTGTGTGTGTGTGTGTGTCTGTGTCTGTGTCTGTGTGTGTGGGGGGGGGAACCATTACTGTGCTGCTATTTTAAATGTTATAAAAAACCTTTAGTGGAAAATCACTCGGGTTGAATTACTGCAATGAGCACGGCGATCAATCTTTGCTTTTCTACTTCCGTCGTCCGACCAAGTTCATTTCACTTTGTTGAAACACGCAAATAAAAACCACATATTGGGTAACATGGGCCTATTTAGAAAGCAATTTAAGGCACTTACACACTTTTCAGAGCCAGTGATGGAGTGTTGCCTCCTAATTGTACTGTATCACCATTGCAGTAAAGCTCTCCTATGTTACTTGTTGCTATACCGCTAGTTGAATTGGAGTCAGAGGAGTCGGCCGTAATGAGAGATCAGGGTGTTTTGCAGATATTCTCCTGGAACCTTTTGTTATTCCCAGAATTATTATGAACTATTTTAGAGAAACCAGCTTGTTGATGATCAATCCACAGTCCAAGCTAAATATTCTCACAGCAGAAGAGTGGACACTTCAGTAGCTCCAATTTGTAAAATTATACTTTTTGCTCATTTGTACTTATTCATTTCTGTACTTGAACCTGTCTGGTGAAAAAGAAATAGTGTCTCTCTATTTTAATAATGAAATGTTTGACCTTCGCCAGTTAGCTTAACATAGCATTCAAGGGGATGTATTGCATTACAAAAACATAAATACATGTTTGCCCCGTATCTATAACCCTTTTCCAAAAATGAGAAAATCACAAAATGTTTCTTTTCCATGCTCTTTTGAAAATCTCTTATCAGCTTTCACTCATAATGTGATGTCATATCAAGAAGTCAGTTTGATTGACAGGCCTGAGCTCAGGTTCAGCTCTCAGCCAACGACATCGGCCTGGAAGCCCCATGCAATAGCCCATTAATGTGTTATTGGAACTGGATCATGTTGATGGCAGGCTCCCGATGTAAAGTATTTCAGTACTACAGTAAAAGCATATCTCTGCTTGATGCTAGTACCTATGCTGTTTTGACAGATAAGGCAGATGCACTGGTGTCTTCACCCTGTGGCTCTAATGTTCCCTCATTGTAATGAAGAAAAACAGGCAGTAGAAAGACAATGAAGTTTAACATGAAAAACCAAACTATTCCAATAAAGCATGTGTAAGTATAATTATAGTTTGGAGTTGATTTGCAGGCATTTTTTATTTCAATGTTAGCTTAGAAGAATACATGGTGGGCCCCATGGTACCATGTGACCTACGCATCGGTACTGCCAGTCAACCCTTATAACCTTTTGACTCAATCGTCTAGCACTTTAATAGGTATCTTGTTTTTACAACACACTTATACCACACACCCCAAATATAAGATACGTAGTTTTTCGAACCCATTTGAAGCCAGAATAATCCATCTGATCGCATCTTAAATGTTTTGTGAATGTTGTCATTTAAACCACAGAAATACTGTTTTCTAGAAATGTTGTTTATGCTAACATTATAAGTCTGGCCATTTGGGAAGTAAATGATCTAGTGAAGTTTGAAAGAGGAATTTGCCGCTTGAGACTGAGCTGGACATGTTATTTCTTATTCTTCAGGCAAACCAGCTCCCGGTGTTGCTTCATATCTACTGTCCAGACCTGGGAGTGAAATCAGTTCTCACATCTAACTTTCATTGGGAAAGCAAATAAGCACAGTTACCAAGATGTTCTAAATAAACTTCTAAAATAAGTTTGCAAGTGAGCTGCACTCTCTTCTTAGCAGAGACGGACAGATACGCTTCGGGTCAGTGCACTGTGTACCTGTTATTGCCACTTCCTGCTGTATGTGCTGAGAGCCTCTCCGCCAATGCTGTCAGCAAAAATTATTTTTGGGGCAAATCTCAAATCTCAGCAACTGAGGATGCAACCCCGCTGTGACTGATAAGGCAGGTGTGTTGTTATATAACAGTACTGCGTGGTGCTGCTATATAACACGGGGAAGGCACAAATCAGAAATTCAGACAAGTCGGCCAGAAAATGAAACCTTGAGCCGGTAGCATGGTGTCACAGTTCACTCTCTTGTTTACGTAGCTAATTCCCAGTCAATGAAAAAGACAATACTCTAGGTCTAGGTCATAGCTCACCTGTTGTCTACCTAAAGTGTGTTAGTGCACATGCTGCTGTTGATAATAATGATGATGGATCCCAATGATGAGGAGGAGGAGCCATGTTTTACCACAACCGAGCGTGGACATACTAAATATCTTTTGAGTTTTAATGACAACTGAAGTCTACCAGAGGTTCTCCTGCATGCTCAGGAGGGTGAGGGTGAGGTGAAGGATACAACATGCAACTTCACCTCCAGATGTCCCCAAATTGTACACACTGCACCCTTAATTTATTCAGTGTTTTGGTGCCTCGTTGATTTTAGTTCCTATTTTCCCCAGATCCGGATCAAAACGACAAAGATTTCAAATATATTTTCTTCAGTGAACAGAATCTGGGGCTGTGATTCATCCGTGCAGTCGCTCCCTGCCTTTGACTTTGCTGGCGGTTGTTGCAACATGTCAGCTGTGTGTTGGTACATATCCCCCTCTCAGGAAGTGTTTCCGAAAATGAGGTGATTCGACAGCCTCCCACCAGGAGAAAATACTCTCAATCTGCTTTAGTCCTAACACCGAATTTAATTTTAAT
>JAFBJT010011529.1:55111-106800 GCA_016785325.1 Chascanopsetta lugubris | reverse complement strand
TATATATATATACATATATATACTTCACTTAATATGTTGTGATTGTTCCATCCAGCATATAAAAACTCACTGGATGCTTTAACTTCCTGTTCTACTTCCTGTTGACTTCCTGTTCTTCATGTTCAGTCATTCATTGACATTGGTTTCCTTTCACCTGCACTGGCCTGGGCTTAAGTATATCGACAAATCTGCGAACGCTACACAGCAAACAAAGCACATACTCAAGTCAGCTTGATGCACGTGCCCCTCGACTCAGGTCTGCCTTTGGGTCTTCATCGCCTCCACCGTGCACTGCTTTAAGAAATCTAAAAAATGGCCTTGTTCCTGCATGTGACATTACCGTGATTTTCTGATTTGATAAAAGTGGATCACATGTATGTCACATGAGAATTCCAGCATTAATAACAGGCAACAAGTTTTGTCATTGAATACATATGCATTATATACATACATATATAGTATATGTATATATACTGACCTTTCAGTCAATTTGAGTAAGATATATGCAGTAATTAAGAATTTTAAGTGTCATGCTAAAGCCACAAGTGCAGCTATAACAACAGTTTGACCTAAAATGTTTTAAGACGCAACAATGCTCCGAGGATTCTGATGTGTAAACAATCTAAGGGTTGGACTGACATGTACAGTTGTTGTTGTTGTTGTTGTTGTTGTATTCTAAGATGTGTGGAGGTATAAAATGATTGCAGGGAGAGAATGCTTCATTAACGTCCCTGCCTTGGGAGTGTGTGAGCCGGGTGGAGTCGGGGAGACCTGAGGTGTAAACTCTGTGATTGTACTGGTCTTGCATCGGTCGTATATTCAGAGTCTGGGTCGGAGGAGGAGGAGGAGGAGGAGGAGGAGGAGGATGGGATCTGATCCACAGGGCCACATTAAACGGCTCAGGACACAGATTCCCGGCGGCGAATTCTTGACGGCACTTTCTGTGTGTGTGTGTGTGTGTGTGTGTGTTAGTCTAACATATTAGGTATACTGTGCTACTCCACACTGTCATTAATCTTTCTTGCGTGCGGGACAATGTTTGTCATTCATCTACGCGTCATGTCAACACTAGCAAACACCGCCGGCTCCGCGGTGCTAAGGCAACTACTTTAGAGTTCGACAGCTTGAAAGCAAAGAGCGTGTTTGATGGAAGGAATCATAACTGTGGAGAGGATGAGAGCAATTTATTCACGTAACATGAGGGACGGCTGCTCTTTGCCTCTTCTCGACATCACCGCGGGGTTGATGTGATCGCTAAGATGTGTTGCTGACTCCACTCGGAGTGAGAGGGAGTCTGTCACGTCGGGGTGGCAGAGTCTGCAGCCGCCTGGTGGCATTTGTTGCGCGCGGTGAGCGGTGGGAAAATGTCGGACAGGGTGTTTAGGGCAATTGACATCGGGCAACTAAGACGGTGAGGTTGTAGGAGCACGTTGAGCAAAGGGTACGACATCTCAACGTCCCCCTACTGTTCATCCAACTCCTCAAGATCCTCGTTGACGGTGGGCGGCGTGAAGGACTGGAGGTGGTTTGAAACGGCCTCTGGGCTCAGCGATGAGCCCTGGGGGACGCCGCTGGGGACGCGTTCGGGAAGGGTGAGGGTTTCCGGGGCGGACTTTTTGCGGGGCCGGTCCTTGGGGACAGAGAGGGACTCGGGCGCATCGGTGCACATGGGCGTGGAGGGGGCGCTGGCGGGGCCGTTGAGGGCACAGGAGGACAGGGGCGTCTCGCTGATGGAGATGGACGGGGGAAACATCCCGATCTTCTGGTTGGTGGCCTCCTGGATGGTGCGCTCAAACTCTCTCACCTCATCCATTGTCATGTCTGGATGGGAGAGAGGTGGATTGAGACAAGTGAGATGGGGGGCGGTCAAGGACAGTGAGAGAATGACGGCTGGAACTGAAGATTTTCCAGTAACCTGTCGATATTAAAGCTACGTGCATTTACAGAAAGACACAGATCACGGTGATGAAATCAACACAACTTCAAAAAGCATTTACAGAGTTACATCGAGTTATCTTACGAAACACATGTATGGAAATGGCATGAAGAAACAATGAAAAAGACATACACTTGCTTTGTCATGGATCTCTATGTCATCCAGTGAAGATGGGTTTGTTGTGGAATGTTCTTGCTGCTCATGGCAAACTTTAATGTTGGTTTTCTCATGCATTTGTCTCTCGTAATTCCGCACGTCATCCAAAGTCATATCTGGAAGAAGGGCGGAGGGAGGGTTGGAACCAAGGTGGAAATGTTGGAGACTACTCTGCAATGGAGCTCCACTCCACAGACATGTGGGGAGAGGAGGAGGAGGCGTGTTGGGCAGCAAATGTGCATTCTTGCAGGGAATAGATATATATATATATATATATATATATATATATATATATATATATATTCTTTTATTTTCTTGTGTTAAAAGCTTTATTGGTTAAAGTGCAGCTGACGTCTAGACAAACCTGAGCCAAGGAAGGAGGAAAGAAAGGATGAGTTTGGGAAAAACACCCGGGCTGAGTCATAGAATGTGCAGGGCTCATCATGGATGTGTTGGCAGAACTGATACAGCTACTCTAGTGGCCATTTGGCAGTACTGCGCTTCCTCAACACCCCAGTATGTTCACTTCGGTATCTCTCATGAGAATGATCAGGTTTCTCCAGGACTGGAGTTAGTTGATTTTTGAAAAACCTCTCCTCAGGATAATAAACAGACATCAGGATCATGGGAACAGAGGCCCGTGGAAAACACTAAACACTGTACTTGGTTCTTATACAACACATCCATGGGGTTCACTCACTCGTGTGGGTTCAAATCATTTGACAGGCAAGAGGATATATGGAGAGCTCTAAAAAGCATCCAGGCTTTATGGGGATTGTGGGATAAGGGTTAGTGGTTACAATGGAGAGGGGAGAGGAATATGTTTCATGACAAAGATAATAGGTTTGTTATCTGTCTGCCCTTCAGCTACGGGGGGGGGGGGGGGGGGGGGGGGGGGGAACAGCCCAGAGTGGGTAAATGTGCTTCAGCCACTTGGATGCAAACAAGGCCATCTCTTGTGTGGGCTGCCTCTCTCTCTCTCTCTCTCTCTCTCTCTCTCTCTCTCTCTCTCTCTCAAACACACACACACACACACACAAGCAGCTTTCATGTTCCATCCACTGCATAAGTATATTCCCAGTTCTTCTATCATTTAACGGATTAAGCTTGTGCCATATACACACAGCAGGTCTGGTTCACTCCCTAGCTCACTGGAATATGTTTAACGGATTTTCTCAATCATGAAACATGGATGGTTGTGGAATCAGAGTCGTTGTTGTCATGCAGGTCGACGTTGTAAACAAACACTGACCATGCCTGGATAATAGAGCAGAGTGGTGTTATTAGTAGCAAAGTGCTGACACCAAGAGGACGCTCCATGCTGCAGGAGTTAGATGCAGGTGAACTGCAGTGAGGTTTCATGCACACACACCGGTGAATAACATCAGTCGACACACAATGGCAGTCCATCATCAGTGCTCATTGAAATCTCAAACAGTATCGGCATATTAAACAGTTACTGTCCTGCTTTCTGTGTGAACCTCTTTGGTTTATGTAAACACAGACACATTGTTAGCCAACTTAACTTCCATCAAATATCATTGCAATTGTCGGAAAGCTTTGAAAGGTCCAGTGCACAGAGCTCTGTGACTTGTAAATGTCCTTCGGTGATCATAAAAGTGAAAAAGGCATCTACCATAGAGAGAGTTTAGTTCGTCCTCTCAGGGCTGCTGTAAAATATGGAAGAGCAACACGGTGACCTTTGCAGAAGAGGCCGCGCTCTGTAAATATAAAGGGCTGATTCAGGACTGATGAAAGCTCCACTCAGGTCATCATACGCCAAAGGACATATCATTATGATACGATTATTTATTCTCACTTTTTAGCCAAACGATCCGTTTAACCGAAATCCAACACACTGGACCTTTTGTGTGCCGACTGTATAAAAATCTATTTTGCCCATGCTGTGATTAAGGGGAGGATGCAGAGCAGGTCTGACAGCAGACAGACAGTCTTACCAATCCACTCATCCACCCAGGCAAAGGCCTGTCTGTGTCCCAGCAGCAGCACATCACGGACCACCTGCAACACAACAACCAGAAACCGCTCATGTTTATGTTTGTCAGTCACGTGAATATTCAGATTCTTATCATCCTGTTTGTGTCAGGGGCTGAGTTGTGGCGATGGTTTACTTTGATTGATCTCTGTATCGAACAGATACTTTCATCACTTTACTCGTGTAAATATACAAGATCACTCCCTCAAAATATCGAGGGGCGAAAAGCTTTGGGAGAAAAGGAGTGAATATTGCCAAACTTGAGCGAGCAGAGTTTCCATGAAAAAGAAATGAACTCGGCTCGGCAAAGCAGGATGGATGTCACAGTTCAATAATTCCATTTAGCCCCGATAAAACACGCAGCGACGCTCGGATTAAAAGGGGCGACGATGAAGGGTGAATCCAAACACGGAGCTCTGACCTTGTGCACGAACTGTTCCACCCGTGTCTGCAGACCCCACACCTCGAACTTGACCGTGACCAGCTTGTAAGAGCACATGATGGGGTCCTGAGTGTCCCTCCAGCCCTCCTGCAGGATCCCCCGAGACGTCTTCTCCGACTTAAAGTATCGCAAGTCCTGCAACAGCAGAGCGTGAACGCACACGTTCAGTATTACCATAATTAACCCAAACCTTCAGGCGTTGATGTCTCCGCGCCCCGGTGGAGACGGACGTAAGGGACAGCCTAAAATTAGTTGCATGACTGAACGCCACTATTAAACAGCATTGGCGTTTTCCCTCCTCTGGTCCTCGGAGAATCTCTATCCAAGCTCATTAGCGTTGAAGCAATCTGTTACCAAACAGCTACGAAGACAATTACCGGCTCCCTCACTTCACACACTCTTAGGTATGAAAAGGCTTTCAGACGAGCGCAGGAGGCTACGAGAGAGGCATATTAATCGGGCGCAGCTGCAACACAAGTGGCACCGAGGTTTCCAGAGTCCCCCAAGTTTGTGTTGGAGCGAGGGCTCGAGCTTCGACAAGAAATTCAAGAGATAATAACAATGATAATAATAATGGCGCATCATTCCCTCTGGCAAGAGGGTTATGTTTTTATTTTGGTCTTTATTCTGAATGACGCAAAAACTCCACATCCAGTTGTATTAGCGGTCGGCACGTTGAGGGAACAGATTCTTTTTCACTTTGTGTTTTCATCAAATCTGGACATTCAGATACGATCTGGATAAAACAGCGGGTAAAATGCTCCCTGATCATATCATTACTGTCGTCATACAGCTCGAGCTACTGTGAGGAAACGATTGGGATATGAACTCAGCCCTATGTAGGTAGGTGGGTACTTCAGTGTCATTGTATCAAAGAATACAGCAAAACTTTATTCCATTCGACAATTCTGCGTAGCAGTGTTTAGTAAATAGAATCTAGACTAAATAAGAAAATATATTAGATGTATAAATATGCATTTCGACTTGGAGAGTGCAGGGTTAAAGGACTAAAACACTGATTAAATCGCGAGTGTGTTGCACCAATGACATTTTCCCAGGATAGACCCCAAGACACTTAGTCACATCATGTCTCACCATGGCAACTGAGTCAGTCGGGAAATGCCTCACAATTTCACTTTTGTAACAATCTGATCAGTCATCGGCGTTAAGAAGTGATTTTAAAGGTCACTTTCTTTTGCTATATATTTGAGAGTTGACACTTTGCCAATGTTTAACTTCAGCACTCTTGAAAATGTCTGAACACATGGTTTGTCTGTTGTCTCATAGTGTGATACAGTCTTATTATCACCATGAAGACTCTCTCACACACACACACACACACACACACTCACCTCAGGCTCTTTATAGTATCGCTCGGGGATCTCATCATAGGCGATGTCGATGAAACACACCTCCCTCTCCTGCTCTTTCAGCTCGGTGTCAAAGATCTGGAGGCAAACACAGAGGGTTGATGCACGGTCACTGCAGCTTCCACACTAAACAAAGTGACAACATCTGGGACACATCATCAGTTACATGTTAAAAAAAAGTGGAAGTGAAGATTAAAAAGTTCTGTGTTACAGTAAAAATGAATATATGTGGACCCTCGGTATCCCACCGTCATCAGCCACACAGGCAGATACTGTAATTACTTACACTAACATTAGGAGGTGCTCTATGTCCACATCTGGTGTCACATGATAAACAGTAGCGCTTACGGATACTTCATCACACATGTCGTAAAACTTTCCCCTGAAATAAATCCAGCATGGCATTGAATACTTTTATGATACTGCATCTATTAATCTGTAGTCATACAATCTGTTAATAAGCAAGTGCGCACACACACACACACACACACACACACACACACACACGTTCTCCATGGGCACAACACTTAAAGGTTATGTGCTTCATTCAAAAGATTTATCTTCAGTTAAGCTGCGGGCTTTTTACTGAACGATTAAAAGCGGTGATGAAAAAAAAAGATGCACACAATGCTTCCATTCTTTACATGAGAGATTTAAGAGGGAAAAGCTGGTTATTAATATTACAGGCGGCATGTTGATTTAAAAAAAAAAAAAAAAAAAAAAAGCAATACACATAAAGTACCACTTTGGCTTTAAAGTACTACTTGGCTGAAGGTTGTGGTAGCAGTCAAGAAAGAATGAGTTACCCCTCATCTCACCCCTTCGTTACATTATCTACACCGCTCAAGAACTGATGACTCAGCAAATCTGTACTACTTCGTTCATCGTACTTTGTTGTAAGATGAAATGTTGCGTAGTTATATCATTTTCAACCATATTTCCTATTCTGTCCCTCTTTCTACTGAACTCTGCGTGTTCAAAAACCCATTCCAGATGGTTGTTATCACAGTTTGCAGGTGAACAAATTCATTTTGAGAAAAATGTTTTTAAACTAGGCTCTGCATACAAAACATTAATTGTGAGTTTCCCTGTGTGCAAATACTTCATGGAAATGATCTGCCCTGGAAAAAGAACATTGTGGCTGCTGCTGCTGAGGAATTTGCTTTTATGCCTTAGGACGTCTTTAAATCCAGTGTGTTGTTTTCATAAAAATGTTTACAACTATACGAGTCTATATAAGACTAAATGAATAAATCAAAGGTTTCAAAGTGTGAAAAAGAACAGAGTAAAAACATTAAAGGGGGAGAGCGAATGCTGGCTCACGCTGCTGCTGTGTGGCTCACGGTCGTCAGGAAGAGGTAGAGTAACATTTGCCTCAGGACATGTTAAAGCTTAATGTGCCGGTATGAGCGAGTAAACACTAGTGTGTGTGTGTGTGTGTGTGTGTGTGTTTCCTTAAGTGCGCTCCACCTTATGTGATGAGATTAGGAGTGTGGATCCTTGAGGGCTCCTTACAGTTAAAGGTGCAGTGTGTAAGATTAAAGTGAAATACTGTTTATTCTTATTGGAGAAAAACGTAATTCAAAATCACTGAAATTATGCTTTTGTGGGCATATGATCACCCACATTTACAAATAGTTGTTTTCATTACCCTTGCTCTTTATTTTAACAACAGTAGTGGGCCCTCTCTGTGGAGGCGGCCATGTTTTGAGAGTGGCCCAGACACAACAAAATAACAACGAACTGAAGTGCTCCCCTACATTCTTCTGATAGATGAAGAAGATCAGGGCTGTTCACTTGTAAAAATCCAATGTCACATAGATGTCATTAAATTCTACATGCTGTACCTTTAAGACTGAGTTTCACAGTGGGGCCAGGGTAAGGTAAAGCGTTTAGTTGTGAGAGTTATGGTTGAGATATTGGAAAAACCCTCCATGTCCACATCCACGATGTAAGCCAACGCATGGTAACCACCATTCCCTGTTTCCATCCGTCCTCCGTCAGAACCCTCCCCATGAAGTGTCTCTATTCTTTGATTCTCCTATGGCGACAAACCACCCCGAGTGGACCCACATATCCAGCTGCTTCCCTCCACGGGCACCTCAAACTGTCAGCTGTCAACCAAACACAGTCAAACGCACACAAACAAGCGCCTCGGCGACACGACTGTGGCGTCCTTCCACGAAGCTCGGTCGCTGGAGGAGCTTCCTGCTCTTTCAACTTAACGACGACGTCTCCGACGTGTCGCCGCGTCGTGTCAAAGCAGAGAAGCATCGGAGGCCCGAAACGTCACAACACGTTTGATGCACACTGACGCGCCGTCCATTTCTGTCTCCCGCTCGGCCGCGTGAGGATACGAAAACTTCTCAAGAGACACGCCGACGGGACAGTGGAACCGACCACACCCGCCAATAAACAACCCCGACTGTAATAGCCACAGTGACAACTTGCACTCCATTTCTCCGTTGGTTCTTCTTGGCTGGCAGCGTTTCATTTGATTCCTCCCAACACGATGGGTGAAGTAAAACATGGCGAGAAAAACAACATCCAGGCCAAAAGCCCAAACACCATCACTGTCCAACAAGTGGAGCGCGATTTGGCAGGTTCTGCAGCCTCATGTGTAGTTGGCATTGAGATGCGTCAGGATTGCATGCGAGGGTCTGAGCTGCCAAATGTGCTCCGACGATTTCAGTCACGTAGACTTTGTTGAATAAAGTCTTGTTGTTTTTGAATCATATGTCTGCTTTGTCATATTCTGTTTGTTTGAATTGGCCTATATTCATATATGTATGTTTATGTTTGAGAAGGAGAGGGGGCGGGCGGCAGTGTTACATTAAACAGAGAGATTTGTGTGGGAGTCAGAGAACTGGTCTGAAAACAAGTGGTTCACTGACGGCAACTATGAGCTGATACAAACTAGATGGAAGTAAATATTGTATACGCAAATGTAGTGCATGTGCATTCGTTGGATCGGATGATATGTACCGATGATGTAACCATCGTATAAACATAGTGGCATATGTATATAATATATACAAAATCTAGAACCTATTAGAAATTGGAAACATGTATATTTTATAATATGTCTCCTCCATACGTGTAGTTTTATGTGTAATGTACATATAGATTTGTGCCAATACTGTATTTGTGTTAAGTTTGTAGTTTGGACATTGTATGATTGCAACATGTAATGTCATATGAAAAATGACCAAATATATTTTGCAGTACATGTCTAGTATATATAGATATAGATATAGTATATATTTAATTATGGAAATTTGACATGTTATTATTACCTTAAAATCTAAATGAATAATAGATTTGTCTGGAGGATGGATATGTGTAGTGATTGTCTTTTATCACATACCATGATTACATCTTAAAAACACATACATCATACTCACATTGTCATTACATCCTTTGTTGTCTTCATATTTTGTCTCTATGTGGATGGAGAACTTGGGCAGGAATGAACACTGTGGGCAAATAAAGAACAGATGCGGAATTAGTACGTCGAAAATACAAATAAACATGTTTAGAATTAGACAATATTTAAACTTTTCTCATCCGTTGTCACATTGAGTGCATCTATACCGAGTCACACAAAGTGAGGC
Organism: Chascanopsetta lugubris; assembly: GCA_016785325.1. Classification (NCBI taxonomy): domain Eukaryota; kingdom Metazoa; phylum Chordata; class Actinopteri; order Pleuronectiformes; family Bothidae; genus Chascanopsetta; species Chascanopsetta lugubris. The sequence goes on along the minus strand of JAFBJT010011529.1, from coordinate 97,286 downwards.
TCCCACTCATAAATGGAGACAATGTTCCGCACTTTGCTGTTGTCCCCACATTGTCCTTTCTCCCATCTTGTCCCCACACCCACACCCCACTGCTGAGTGACTCACACCGCCATCACTTCTCACTTTGACAGTCTGATGCCTGAGTCTCTTTGTCTCCATCTTTAAAAGTGTTCAGCTGAAACCTCATGTTAAGCATGTGTCATAGAGTGTGTGTGTGTGTATGTGTGTGCGTGTGTGTGTGTGTGTGTGTGTGTGTGCATGGAGCCAAACAAAATCTGAATATTCCAACAAATTAAAGGATCAAGTGAAGAAGAAATGTGAGTGCTTTTACTTTGAAAAGGATACAGAAAGTGATAGGAAAGTTACACTGCACAAAATGTAAAAACACAAAATGTACAATTCAAAGAATTGTCTTCATGTAGTTGCTGGAGCGTTTTTATCATCAAATGACAGATTTTTCTCTTTCTTATTCCTGACGATTACCCAGAGAACAATTGATCGATATTCATAGTTTGATAGACGTGCTACATGTAGGGAACTGATTTCACCGATGGGTGCGTCCTGATTATCTATAAATGAAGGGATGTGCTCTACAGAGAGCGTTTCTATGTTATATGAAAGGGTTTGCACACACAGGCTCGAGATGGAACTCAAAATGAATTTTGTCAGAACAAACAAACATACGTATGTAGAAGATACTTACAGTGTATTCTACAGGCCGAGGCACGAGGAAGCCACACGGGTTCAAGGAGAGAGAGAGAACAGAGAAGTGATTAGTCTAAACAAAGACGAAAAGTATACAAGGGAACGGGAACGAATAAGGGAACGGGAGGTCACAAATGACAAAACGTGTAAAACATGTTTACATAACATCGTGACGCCTACATCCTCCTCCTCCTCCTCCTCCTCTTCGACTTTCTCCTCTACTTTCTCTCATTTGCTCCCGTCAAACAGAAATTCCCTTTCATCTGTGTTCCTCTGCTCGTAGCACTTCTCCCTCAGATCAGCATCATTAAAGCATCATAGAAATACGTGGCGGCCGCTGCCGTTCTGATCGCTGCTCTGTGATCTGCCATGTTGGCCATTTACAAAGTGAGGCTGATTCCACTGCTGCCCCCACACACTGAGTCAGTGCGGATTCAAGAAAACAAAACACACACATGTAAAAACATGTCGCCTGGAGCGTGTTTCCACGTCAGTAATGCGTTTTCTCGTGTTGCGGCGTCCTGCCACACGGACACAGTGACAAACGCAAAGCTGTAAATGAGGCGCGATCGGTTTGTCATCGTTTGCCGCATTTGGAATGGATTTGGATATTGTGCGATAGCGTCAAGGATGCGGGTGTGACGCTGCGTCTGTGGCTGCAAGCAAACTCTGTGCAAATCATTACATTCTGCTTCAGAACTAAAAACCCGTTCACTCCCATATCAGTGGGCGGGGCCAGTGAAATCATAGCATGTCAACCTCTCATATTAAACCAGAGACGGACATGCACACTCTGCTCCTCGTCTCCTTCTGTCCAACTCACCCATTCTGAGTGACACAGGCGCCCCCTTGTGTTCCGGCATACCAAGTGCAGGCCAATAAAAAAAAAAAAAACATCTTGAAATCTACTCTAAGCCTCTTGATGTTCTGCAGAAATCACAGATGGAGCTTTTTGAATTGGAGGCGTGATATGTGAAAAAAAAACAACTTTTAAAATCTTGCACCATGATCTTCACAAGGCTTTTCCTTCTTTGAGGCTGCTGAAGAACTTGCACTATGTTTTCACACGTTTCCAACTCCCCAGTGAAATGGCGAGTGCGGAGCGCTACAGCAGTTCATACTTTGATTAACAAGATAACTTTTGGCTCATGAGGAAACTAATTTACAAGCTGACATTTCCAAAAAGTATGTGCTTCATGTGACTGCGGAGCCAAACGAATAAGGAGTCCGAGCTTCCATTTCTGCACCGGGGAAACGTTGGAGAGCTACGAAGTGGCTCTCACTGTCACAGCAGCTAAATCTGGCAGATTCGCCATCTGCCAGAAAGTTTTGCAAAAGCACTGAAGTGAAGCTGAGTCGTCGATCTCCAAAGGCTCTCTGTTAACTCCTCCAAGATCTGATTCAAGTTGGACTTCAGTTTTTTTGAACTACAATCGAATTCAAATCAAATTCATGTGACAAGCCCTTTGTTTGCATGTATTTATATATCAGCTGCCTACTGGTATCCTTCATCTTCACAGTACATAAACATGACTTTCTTAGTTTATTGGAGTCCCCCTCAGATGGATCTTACCGAATTTAGATCTGGTGTACTTCTGGGCTGCGTTTTTTTTTCAAAATAAAATTCGAAGTTTGAATACAAAGTGACTTCGGTGCACCTGGTTGAAGATCTGACGAGGTTTGTTTGCGTTGGTATGAGTCGTGAGTGATCAGACTGGTAGGTTCCATTTTCCACGACGTGCATTTACTCACCTGTTATGGTGTAGGGGTAGTAATTCCACGCTTTCTCCGTCACATAGAAGATTTTGGGGACCACCGCTCGAGCCCAGCTGGGTAATTTACTGCAGAGACACATCGAGGAGACGAAAGACAAACGGAGAAGACTGTAAGGTTTGAATAGCGACGCAGGGATGGGTGGGGGATCGCTTCCGTTACTGAGGCACTCATGAGAAATTTGTTCCGTTTATGAAAGGAAATCTGCCCCGAGGACAGAAAGTGAGGGATGTTGTGAGAGACCTTTTCTCTCATTCGGGGAGGATTCAGAAACACGTGACCACGAGTGTGTGCGTGCATTCGATCTAAACTGTAGCCAAGACCCACACAAACATTACACTGTACTTTTGTATTCAGCTTAGAGCTGAAATGTTCACTTTTTGCAAAGAGGACATCCAGTCCTTAATATTTTCCACGCACACTCTATTCTCTAGGCCACTGAGCATCCTCACTGGAGCAGCAGGCTGCTTTGCTCTCCCTTGCCTTTTCCCCCTTTCCATGTTGTATTGGAACACTTTCTGATTTCTGTCAAGTGTGAAAGGTACAACTGAAAATCAAATTCAATTTAAATTCCATATTAATGATGTGGTCAATTGACAAAGACATGTCTCGCAAACTGCAGATGAAGCGACAGTAGGTGTCTTTCAATCGTTCCCTTCATCTTTACGACGGCTCTACAATAACTTCTTATAACCTTTGCATCCGCACAGTAAACAACTGTAGAAATGACAACCTGGTCTGACCGTGTATCCCCATGTTTTGACCACATATGTACTTCAAATCGCAACCTCCGGTTTAGGCGCTTTGTGAGCGCTTGACATTCCCTGATCGTGACCTCTGACCTCTGCTAAGTCTGTAATTGAGGCTGCGCTGGGAGCTTATTCATGAGAGTTGTCAAACACTGACACTTTCATGAAGCCTGCCTCCAGCTCCACTTGCTTTGATTGACACGGAGAGCGGTTTCTGCGCCGAGGACAAAATAAATGGCGCCCACTGCATCGTGACAGCTTTGAATAAAAACAGCCTTCGCCGCTAACGTTGTGCGGCTGTTGGCAGACTCGCCCGTTCCCTCGTTCTCTTTCTCTCGCCCAACAAAAGAGACTGACACTCCCACACCTCCATCTGTTGATTTCTCCCGTTCCCTCCTTGGTTCTTTTTAAAAACGAGCTTTGCCGGTCGCTGCTGTGACGGAGCCCAGGGCGCCGAGCCTGCACACTCGCTGGGTGGCTGATCAGAGCCAATTATGCTGTTTGAATTTAGAGGGAAGAACAACTTTGGTTGAGCACTTTTAATAACATCAACCGTTACCTTGCTACTATGAATAAAGGTTAGAGTGGACATGATGTCCACGTCGGATGGGATTGTGCCAAATGGTGAAGGAGAGTGTGAGGCAGATTGCGAGGGTTAACGAGGCAACTGAAGCGGGAGAGAATGAGTCCAGACTGAATCCCCTGCTGCTCGGTCTGAGCTTCGTGTTTTGCTGTTGGAGATAAAATGACAACAAGCCATTTGGGGGAATTGGAATAGGCGCTTCGTGGTAAAATTCATTTTCAGAATTGCTTATCGTCTATTGAGCTTTACTTGACGTGACATCACAAACGTTAGATTTCTGCCTGATAAAGTTCTTTAAATTGGAGTTTTCAGTTTGTGAGCAGCAGATGTTTCTGTTTTTTCGTTGTTCATCTGTTTTCCTGCCTTTTCATTCAGAAGGGAGCACTTTTGATCTACGGCACAGATGGATACACAAAGATCTCATTAGACCGTCTCATTGTGTGTTTATTTGCAGTAATGTCAGAAGGGGAGGCAGAGTAATCTTTTACAAATCGCCCTTTGATGATGCAACTGAAAACTTACTATCAGCAAGTGTGAGAGAGTGGGTCAATGAGAGAGGGGGAGAGAGAGAGAGAGGAAGAGAGAGAATGTCAGGTACTCTAGAAAGGTCAGAGCTTTGTGACTTTCTTTTTTCCATCAGAGCTGCAGATGTAAATGGATGTTTGGTTTTGTTCATTTCTCTCCCGTCCTCTCATCATCCCCCTCTCGCTTTCTCTATTCAAACTCCCTCCATGCAAAGACACTTAATAAGCTGTAGAGCTCTCATAAAACCTAATTGTTTAATAAGAGGAGTGGCCTGAGGTAACCTCTCCTGGATGTTAGCCAGGTTCAACAAAAAATAGACCATAAATGAAGATGGATGGCAGGATGGCTTTCCAAAAGTGAAGTTAAAGAGTGTTGAAGACTCCCCTGGTGACTTACTGCAATATGCAGGCCAATCGCCATGGCTGATGGATGACGCTTATACAGAGGTGGAAAAACGTGCAGTTCACAGGGTGGCCAATTGAGGCAGGCTCCAAAATCGAGTGAATCCCCATAGACTGTGGAAATGTCCTGGTTAGTCAGTCACAATTTTTCTCGAGACAACTAGTTTTAACTTGCTTATTTTGATTCTGTTGAGGTTTGAAACTGTGCGAAATTAAGGACGTGGCCACTTGAGCGACACCTGGGCCGACCCGGCAGGTTCTTAGGATGCTGTGACAGCGCCATGGCTCCACCCCCGGCTCGACCTGTGCTCCGCCTCTTTGCCCGTTTTTGGATGAAACAGCAAGTAGGAAGAGTTAGGCAAGATGGCAACGACTGACCACAATTTATGGGTGATGTCACTACGACGCTACGTCCATCTTTATACGCGGTCTACGCCTGCGACAACCTCCTGACCTCACCGGCGCAAGATGGTGGCGTCCATTAATAAGATGTTTTGGTTTCATCTCTGAATGGTGAGTGGGGTCTTTGATTCAAAAATATCTAAAGGTGTTCTATTTTTAGTCACTCTGTAATGATATGCCCTGTTGTAATAACGTTGCGGATGTAACACCGAGGAAACGGAATGTGAGGCACCTGTATGAAAGCCCAACTTATTGCTGTTTGCTCCCTCTGCCTCCGTTCCTCTCCTCCTCCTCCTCCTCCTCTGCAGAGCCAAGCAGTGCTGACTCGACATAATTAGTTCCCCACCACAGCAAATGCTGACACAGGTATTTGCGCTCCAATAAATGGCCCACAGCACCACCACCACCCTTTACTCCTTCTCTCTCACCCTTTGTCTTTCACGTCACTTTCTTACGCTTGATCACAGATTTTTCCTCCTATTCTGTATCAGTTGCCTTTGACTCACACGGATCCTGGAACTGTGTGAAAAGGTCACGAATGCTTCGCTTAGTTACTCTTGGAAACACTCAAACTGCAGCAGTGTGTGTGTGTGTGTGCATGTATCACATTTATTCAGAAGAGACATCAAATCTACAGTGTGTACACACACACTCACTAAAAGCATAAATATTGCTTTGCTAATTGCTGCAGAGCTCCCACTCTGCGCGATGCCCCCTGTCAGAGAACCTGTGTGGGTGAATTTACAATTTTTGTGGGTCGGGCGCTTCAAGAAGAGATTAACAATCGTGGCGCATGTTTTTATTTCCACCTCCTCAGTCTGCCTACGAAATACATAGACCCCATAACTTTTAAAGACTACCGCCTCTTTCAAGTGGCGGCAGAGTGCCAGAGATGCGGTACATGTATACACTCGGTGGGATATATGTGTGAGTGTGTCTTGCACCGACCTGTTGAGGTAGACTCGTTTCTCTGTGAACTGTCCTTGGCCGTGCGCCGGGTCCTCGTAGGGTTCGTTCTGGACGACCTCCACCCCTTCCCCCCGATCACTCTGCTCATGGCTGTGTTTGCTGATCATGTACAACTGACCGATCCGATACTGGGAGAGAAAAGATGGAGACGACTTTAGATACAAGCTCAAACACCATCACAGAAAGTAACAGTAACACATGATGTATCAGCTGAAGGGGTGCTGCCGAAATCAGGGGCTAGGAGTGTCAGGGCCAGCTGGGAAGACATTAAATGGATGGATGGATGGATGGATGGATGGATGGATGTGCCAACACTGGTGAAGACTCTGACTCATCAATAGAACTGTTAAAGTGCCACTGCTGTGCACAGCCTTGTCACATCAGCTCGCTTAGGAATAAAACCCAAATTAAAAATATGACTTCATTCTAATGTTTGTTTTTTATTCTCATTGGTAAAAGGAGGAGATTATTATTGTAAGTCATGTCATTTTCAGCTGTTTATCCAGTACTCTGGGTCACGGGGTATTTCTACCAGTGCTCATAGGGCCATTTGGGGTATCAGTGTCAGTGCCAGTGACACTACAGTGGGGTCCAAGTGGGATTCAAACCTGTGGCCTTTGCCTCCTTTCTTTGATTAAAGCTGATTCACAGAAATATTTCCTGCAGCAACAGCCCAGATCCAACAATAGTCTAAGAGACACCATTACCATTTCACTGTTTGAATATAAATCGCGCAGTTTGACTGTCTATTACAATAAAGTTTTAGGGCCCGGACAAGAGTTGAAAGCATAAAAGCTGCGTGTATCTTTGCCCTGTGGCTTCAGAAACTTAACTCACAAACACACAACATTAAAAACATGCGTGTTTGAGCAAGTCTGAATATAAACGGACTCTTGATTTACTGATAAACTCTGACACTCGGACCCTTGGTTGAGAAAATAGGTCAGAATACAAAGAGAGCAGCCTCACAGCTTGTTCTGTGGCAAAGCTACATCTGCTTTGATGAAAGCAACCCGGATATTTGAATAATGCACATTTAATGACACACTCAAAGCAAGAACATCTCTTGTTTTAGTTTTCAATGCCCTGCAGCATGTTCACTTCATTCAGGCAGTACAGGGCAGATTGACTGATATCTCAAAGTTTAATCTTCTTATTCTGGATCTTAAGTTCAAAGACCCAGAGAGGGGCGAGTTATGAAAAAGAGAGAGAGAGAGAGAGAGAGAGAGAAAGAGAGAGAGAAAGAGAGAGAGAGAGAGATTTAATGACTCTGGGATTAAATCATTGATGTAGAAAAGTGACACAAGTGGAATTTTATGACCAAAGACTGGAGGAAATAGAGTAAAAAAGATGAGTTGATTAAAGCTTGTAATACTTTGATGTGTCATGGACTGTGAGTCTGTGGAGCTGCTCTGTCACCAGTCGTGTCCCTTCACTCTCTCATTCTCCGGCAGAGTGATTCTTGCCATTTTTACACTTTGCAAAGTCATCTCGCGAACAGGATTGGAGCTGTATGTTTGACAGCCCTGGGCTGAGGTTGCCCCAGCCATGCAGATGAGATGTAACGTTAACTTAGCAAGCAAAAAATCACCAAATTGTACATTTTGATTTGGTTTCGTCTGCACAGGCCCCGTGTTTGATTGGCACAAGACTCCAGTTTTCAGTGCTTCAGCTACTGCGCCAACAAAATCACCATGGTAACCAAAAGTTGAGATGGTCCAATGAACCATCAGGAATTATACCGCTGCTTACACTGCAAACACAACCATGCCCCTGCCCCCCCCCCCCCATCCATCCACACTCTTTAAGAAGTCTGAAGTGGAGCAGCAGTAATGAAGTGGAACTAATTCCAATGTGTTCCTGTGGATTCTCACACACTCTGGCTGCTGGCTGAGCTGACAGGAATTAAGTATAAGGTGTTCAACCAAAACAGCTCCCTGGGAGGCTGGAAATGGTGTCAAGACCTCACTGCTGCTGCAAACCATTGGTGGAACCATTTGTGTGTGTGTGTCTGTGTGTGTGTGTGCTAAAATAAATGAAACAATTATGCAAAGGCCCAAAAGTCATTAGAGCCATAGGATTTGCACCCACAAGGCATCTGTAGCTTGCCGAACACTTGCATAACAATGTGTGATGCTTCACGAAAAAGTGAAATGGTCACGAATAGACAAACAATTCGATAAAAACAGGTCGTTTCCTTTTGAATAAACGGAGATGCAAGTGCAAGTGGTCTTGTCAATCACTCAAAGCACTGACCACGAGATACACACACATTCATTCCTATCAGTCTATGACGCTGCACGTCTCCTTCCACGCGTCATCATTCACACACTGCAAAGGCAAACACCAGGAGGCTCTTTCAATGTCTGGCTCAAGGACCCTGGGGCAAACATTACACTCGAGGAGCGGAGGATACGAGGACCATCAAACCTCAGGCCTTCATGAATCACGTGAGAACATAAACACATTTAATGCCCCCGCGAGACGACAAAAGGAGAGAGTCTGAGAGAAAGTACCAGTGAGGGGACTGATAGACGATGTGTCTGAAATGCAATCAACTCAAAACTGAGAAAAGAAGAGCAGAAGAAAACCAAAGGCCTCTGGAAAGCAACAGCAGACGCCTTTGTGAATATGCGATGTGCGGCGTTCAGAGCTGGTAGTTGATGACACCTTTCCGAACAGGAAACCACCACCACCGGCATACGCAGCGGAAACCCAGAGCACGGAAACTCCTCGTGCACAAAAAGCGAAAACCGAGATCCTTCGCGCTGCAAAGCTTCAGTGGCTGCAGCTGCGCAAATTTAAACCCTTGGCACACGATTACAAACATCTCTCTTACGCAGTGATCGCTCATCCATGCAGCGCCGCTGAACGCTGCGATCAATAGGCAATCGCATGTTACATGATTTCGACTCTGAACCCTTGAAGTTCGGTGCTTCCGTGCATTCAACTTACGTGCAGTGCATTAAAGGTCACACACCTGGCTGCAGCAGAACATTGCCTCTGTGTTCTCTTGCAGTGGCCGCAGTGCACTGTGCAACATTAAAAAGGGCAGAAACAATATCAGGCGGGGGGAAAAAAAATACCACACCACAATATTGAAGTCCTGAAAGGTTGTCTGAACACAAAATTCCCAGACTCGAAGGCCAGACTTTGCAGCAGGTTACGATCCGAGGGGCGTTATTAAAGCGCCCTGTGTTTGCTCGACCTCTTGCACAGCAACTGTGTCATATAGCAATGTTTCATTTTTCTGCAGGTGTCTCTGCGAGTAATCACACGGTGGACGACAACAAGACACATATCCCTAAAGAAATCATATAGTTTGGGCTTTTAAAGATGCCAAAGTACAGTTGATAGATCGGCGGATAAAAAGCATATGCAACAACACCATGCTGTGTATTGATGTGTACTGGTCCTGGTCTTGTAGTTTTATTGTGATGTATTCACTACAAGAGCAACGCCCTGTTCTTTTGCGCACGTGAATGCGCCCTGAGCTTATGCAGACTTCATGGAGTGACTCTGCGCTCATTGGTTGCTTGGTCAGATACTGTGACGGAAACTTTAGCAGCTTGTCAGCTGTGAGCTAACTGTGGCCGTGGGCCTCATTTGTTTCCTTTCATTTTGCCTCAGTGCGTTCTGCATTGTGCTATTACTGAAGACTGATCCTCTACCTTTAATCACCAGGTGCTACATGTATCGGGTGATTAAAGGTAGAAAGTCTTGTGCTTTCTATGAGTGATTTGATTGTTTTTTCGGTGTAACTGACATTATCTTACTGCTGAGAGACTAGACTGAGTTCCTGCCTCTATTCACCAGAATACATCTGGATCGAGGCTGAGTGAGATTGAGACTGAGTCATTATCTTATGTCTTTTCAAATGATTAAGACGGAGACGCAATTTCACGTATTACGTAATCTTGGTTTTGAAGAATTGCAGCGGACATTTTCCAACACTTTATTTTGAAAATGACAGATTGAGGTAATAATTGTTTATGGACGGCTATCATAACAAAGATTTTACTGACTTCAATTCCCAACATACATGTTGGGTGAGCAAGTATGTACAGGCTCAGAACAGGCTTCAGACCCTATTCAGAGGCCATCCATGTCTGCTGACTCAGCTGATGACCTCTGACCCCCTACAATTTCCTGATAAAGCCAAACTATTTCTTACACTTCTCAACATACATCGTTTTCCTTGTGTCCAGCGCCAAGACATTACCCTTACTGCAACATATTGATTTTCATTGTCGGGCTGCACGGGGCACAATGATTCGCTCTGCTACACTTGGCTTCCCTCTCCCTCTCTCTCTCTCTCTCTCTCCCTCTCGCTCCCTCTCTCTCTCCCTCTCGCTCCCTCTCTCTCCTTCTCCCTCTCTCTCTCTAACTGAACAGTGACACACACACCAACACTGAGCCGACGGGCCCATCTGTCACGGTCAGCCCGGCCAGAACAACACCACTCGGTCTTTGCGAGCAGAAACGACGTCTGCGCATTTAAAGGAAGCAAGTGAGGTCTGAGCGGAGATGCATTCTGCTGCGAGGTGTGAACTGACGTACTCTGAGCTGTGCGCATGTGAGCGCGCAACACATGGTGCGCTGCATGTTATTTCCAGGTCTGCGGGAGGGGCCTATAAATAAAGCCATGTGAGGGAACTTCAGAGTCAGGTGACAATTGTCCAGAGTTCACTCATCATTGCTGCTAGCAGCCGTGTCACAGCGCTGTAAAAATAACAATCATAATAATGATATAATGGAGCAGAAGTTCACTCAAAGTTCAGTAGGTGCAGCTTTCAGAGAAACGTCACAGTGTTAGCAGGAGCATCGCGCACGGGGACGCGTTCGGCGACGGAAGCCACGGCCACGGTTAATGAACCTTGTGTGTGTGTGTGTGTTGTTGTTGTTTTTGATCACAGACACAAGTGTGACCCCATTCACGGATACGCTTATCTAACATTAATGAAGTCTGGTTGTGTTTCACTAGTTGAGCCCTCAACAGCTACATGTTTTTCTTTCCGCGTCACTCGTCATGAATGAATTACCGAGAATGTCAGAAAGATCGTCTCCGACGATGTGCACGCTTTGAAATGTGTGGTGATGCGAAAGGAAGAGCGAACCCGGCGGCGCTGCGTCAGAGGCGCTGACGCAACTCTGCGTTTCAATCTGTTCAAAAATACCGCTTTGTGTTAATTTTTCAGCGCGGCTGAATAAGGCATCACATCGCCGCTGCTGGTGGCAACAAGAGCAAATTGCACAATATGTTCTGGTGGCACAGGCCACCGCTGTCCACTCCGCCTCCTCTCTGCGCCACGTCCGCCCCATTACCCAGAGTTCACCTCTTCATCAAGCCGAGAACGCAAAGGTGGCACGTCTAAAAACAGCTTCCTGGGGCGGTGGCGAGCCAGGTTAAGAGCTACTGTAAATAATGCAGGCGCTCGCCATTCCTTGTGCGTCTGCTATACGCGTCCTATGCAAAGTGACAGAGGAGAGAATGGCGTGGATGGAAAGGCGGGCGGAGGACGAGCTAAGGGGAAATAAAGAAAGGACGTGAGATGGGATGTGAACGAAGCTGCGGGGAATAAGGGGGAGACGGGGGGAGAGGGGGGAGGTGGGGGTGACGGAGAGAACTTAATGCCTGGGACACGGAGGTGGCAGAGGCAGTAAAAGTGTGATATCAGCCTAATTAACTAACGTCCGTCTAGACAAGAGGTGTCCTTTCGCATTCACTTCATCATCAGCTGGCGGACTCGGTCATCAGTGCGTTCGTGTTGCAGGCCTCTTATGATTATTTGAAAATGTGCGAGGGCAACATGATGAATGCGCTTGAAGCACAAACGGACCAAAACAGAGGGAGGGTTTGCACAATAACAAATAAAAGCCTGTGGTGACAGGTTGAACAGCTCTATTATTTGCCTCCACTGAAGCAAAGCAGGAAATCACGACAGAGAACGCTGAGGTAACGCTGAAGTACGACTTTCTCCGTCTCTCTTGTCTGGAATCTTCACAGTGCGATCGATCATTTAACTCCGTGACGTAGCCGCTACGAAGGGGCCGGCGCTCGGCCCGTCTCTTTATTCAATTTCCCTAATGAGCAGGCCCTCTGGTTTGTTGTTGCTCATTAATCAGTCCCAACAAACTGGAGTGTGTTGTCATCATGGCTGCTTGTTACAGGGTTCTTCTGCTCAAGGTTGTCGGAACCCAAATCAACAAAGTAAAAGGGCTGCAGGTGCAAAATCCTGAATTCCCAGAGAACCACAACTACTGCTGCCAAAGATCTGGCCGTGGTGTCTTGGCTTCTTTCAAGATTTTCAAAATTAAACATTGACCAGCTCGAGCGCCGAACATTTCTCACCAAATCAAATGTAACCCTCGGTTTTGTCTGAGCTGCATCTCTGTGGAAAAATGCCCGAAGAACGCAGAATATTATTTTGATACATTTGGTGATAAACCAGGATTCATTTATTACTTCAACAAGAAGTTTTACAATTTACTTTGAAACTAAAAAAAAACTTTAGTTTTCAGATACTGCAGAAAAACTTATGCAGTATCATCAAACTTTTTAACTGCACAAGTTTAAATTGCTCCTTTCACTCTGATTAATGCCACATTTGTGAATTTTGATCATTAGTAAGATGTAGCCATCATATTTCATAGCTTTTCTGCTCTACTGGTGGGAAAGTTTAATTTGCACAAAAAAATGTCACTGAGGGTGATAAACTTTTGCCGTGTCAGCAGCTGGGCTTAGGGACCTGAAATAATTAAAATTATGAATACGACTCTCACTGCAGTCATAAGAGCAGGAATGCACCCGGCCGGTGGTATAGAGAGTTCCTTCAGTCATAAAGCTAGAGAGACGTGACATATAGTGATACCACGCACTGGGGGAGAGATTATTTATAAGCAGCATAGTTTTAATTAGTTTTATCTTATCATTTGTACAAATATTTTTTTCTGGTGAGGAGACATTCTTAAGAGAATCATGGTGTGTCTATTTTTACTGGTGGTACCTCTGGGGCAGACGGATGAGGCCAATAGGGAAATGAAAACTACTTGTAGTTTAGAGGGTGGCCACTTGAGGCTGGCTCCAAAAGTGAGTCAATCCCTATAGACTACCATGTTAAAATGGTCACCTTTAGAGGTGAATTATACAGGTTTAAAGCTTAAATAAAGAGATTACCTCCAGGCTTTGTGGAGATATTACATTTACAAAAATGGGAACAATAAGCTCTTATAATTCAGGGTGTCTAGGGTTTACCGTGGGGTAAACCCCATCTTGCAGGAGGCAGACCATAATCCAGAAATAATTCACTTAATTAGTTGCATCCAACACAATTTACATTATTCACACTTCAATCATTTTTCAATTTAGCTATCCAATTGATTTCCATCTGAGGGATTTCTGTGGAGTTCTGTTCAACCAGGGAGAAGTGTTCCATTTCATTCACCACATCTTCAATAAAGCCACAACAAATTGGTCCATTCACTAACAAGAGAAAAACACACTGAGCAACTCCTCCTCACATTTAAATAAACAAGACAGCTGCAATAACCTGTATTGCTCAATCCGGGTTATGTGGTCTATCTGGATGTCCACAACATTACGAGTGGTCGAAAATGCTCCAATGCCATCGTGAAGAAGAGCGTTGGGGTGATGTACAATCAGCACACCTATAGCTCACTGTAGGTGTAGAAGGTCAGCGTATGGAGGAGAACGAAAAGGAGGAGCGAGAGGTAAGGGGAGAAACAGGGGAGAGTCAAGGAGGAAGACGAGGAAGCGTAGAAAGGGAGAGGAGGAGGAATTATGAGCAGCTTGCACCGTGTTTGCAGGTCTTGCTTCACATGGAATGGGGGGAAGGGGAATAATCTCCGTCTGCACTCTGATTCTCATTAAGATACGGACAAAAATATCGTATTCTCACTTCACTTGCACTAAAACAATGATGGAAGCGTTTCACCTTGGCTTTCATTGGCCGTGTGGCCTCGGCTGAGTCTAGTGTGTCGCCTCTGCTCAACTCTATCGATGTGGACAAGGTTTAGTAATAAGACCGGGGCAAAGGCAGAGCCCCATTCAGAGGTGATGAAAGGTCAAAGGGTACAGCTGGAGGTGCTCATGAGAAGGTCTCTGGTTGGCCCTGAAATGGGATCAAGTGCTAACTCTCGAGATACATATATGTATATTTGCATATAAATGGGTCTAAATATTGATGAGAATTGCGTATATATTTCATGTTTGTCTGATAGTCAGATGTCAATCACTCTCTCCCCCTTCACCTGTCAAAGTAGCCTTCCTCCTCTCGCTGACAGTTCTTTTCTATTCTCTTTCACACAGCTGGTGCGACTCTTTGGACGAGTTAACATCCACGCAGCTTTCACATGACAAAAAGGATATTTTGACCAAGCTAAGCAGAGTTCCCCTTCTCTGAGAAATTCCACCTAACACTGAAGTAAACAAACTCGAGTTTGTGAGAACAGATTGGAGTAAATATAGTTTAAGACCATTAAGGGAATTCCCGTCTCTCATATTGTTCAACTTCAACAACAGCAAACAAATGATTTAGTGGATTTCAGAGATATAATATCTTAGACATTACATATCTGAGAAGAGAGGGAAATGTGTACTGAACATAAGGTGTGTAGCTCATAAAGGCAGCAACGCCTCGAGTGAGTACGAATTCCGTTAAAGTGTGCATGATTGTATTCGACGAATAGATTAGCTGAAGTCAAATTTTGCACGTGAAGCCGAACAATCGTCCCTCTGCACTTAGAAGTCCTCCGCATCAGACTCCTGTTGTGAACACAGGTATGAGTGAGGACAGAATTGACCTATGGTCAAACGGCACTGGCTCTCCGCGGCCAGGTCAGCACACCTCTCTGTTTGAATGTCAATGGGAAGTAACGGCTTCACTAATAGCTGAGCTAATCGCCGTGTTGCACACGGAGAGGGCCACGTTAATGACTTCTGGGGACGTCGTGGCAGCCCGACAGAAGGACTGTTCCGAGCTCGGCAGGTACTGAAACACTGACTCGGCATCCATGAGAAAAGAGAAGAAAAGGCTCATGTGAATTGAATCGCTCCGTTCCCGTGGAAAAGAGTGAAACAGCTCTCGCCCGTCACGTTCACGTTCTCGTTTCTCCGTGTTCAGAAGACCCTTGTTCATGTTTTAAGTTTGTTGATTATCTCAGCCTCGTCTTTTTCCCAACGCCTTTTCTTGCCATCGTGAGTAATAATATTCTTTAACTCACGCTCCTCTCTCTCTCTCTTGAGTCTCGTGTATTTGGATCCGTGCTGTGCGTGCGCGAACCGTAACACATACCTTTAATCCATATCGATTCAAAGTCACAAAATGAGGGAATTTTCATTCACTCTGAAAATGCAGCCAAGGCAAAACGTTGAATTTCACCCCTGCATCTGCACAGTTCTGCATCTTTTCCATACATCCATACACAATCACATACGGCCGGGCCCATCACTCTGCAATTTCATTACCTATGATGGAAAAGGTACACACACACACACACACACACTCTCTCTCTCTCTATCTCCCTACCCTGTTCTGTGCACATTTAATCAACTGGGCAGCAGCGTGCAGCGTGCTGGGCTGCTCTCTCCAGATAAGATTATCCTTCAGCTGTAGGCCTGACAGTCAGGACGTAGAGCACCACTGTAATTAGTGTGCAAAGGCAAGAGAGAGGAGAGAGAGAGAAAGGGCAGATGACCAAAAAGGAAAAAGAAGACACTTCAGATAGCAATTAAGTAAGTGAAAGAGACAAAAAGGCACGAGCCAAGTTATCGACGTTGGCCAGACCGACAGAAATCAGTCCAACCCGAGACACAAGGAGTCGCTCGTCTCTCCAACCTTCACTGCGGACTTTCGAGTACAGAGTCGTGTGAGGGGGACGTTTATGTCCAGACCAAGAAGCAGTGTCAGTGCAAGACAACGCTGGTTGTCTGTGTTCGGATTGTATTTCACAGAATATAAGGATTAACTAAACAATGCGTTCAGATGAGCACCGAAGTCCTGAAATTGTCCTTAAATCTTCTAAAAGGGCTGGATGTGGAACTGTAAATGGCTGACTAGGTATTTTTTTCTCTCCAGCTTCACAGTACACGGTCTAAGAAATCTGTGAGCGCATCCATGTGTAAATGTTTCTATCATAGAACAGTGGAGTCGAGACAACTTTCACAACTTTTTCATTTTCTCTTGACAGCTGTGATAGAGATGAAGAACTTTCTCCATTTCTCCGTTTGCTGATCTGGCGTTTTCTTTACGGCAGACCGGACCTAAAAATGAATAACACTGAACCAAGTTGAATCTGACACCTTATTGATTTCTTGTCCGTGTCAATACAAAGAAGCACAAACAAAGTTGCCGTCTCATTTTAATGTGGATTGCATTTCAAAATTCAATTTCACTTGTTGTATATTGATTCCGATGGCAGCTCCTTTGACCTTTAACTGAAACTGAATGTGCTGAGTTGTCTGCCTGTGACTCAACCTGATACCTGTCAGCTCCAAGTTGCTGCTAATGCGGGATAAAGTGCTGGCCAGCTGAGGCGTACGCCCCGGACACAGGCCTCGCATCCAACACAACCTTTAATCATACAAACTATCATTGCTCATCATATCATCACGCGTGTCGACAGGCCTGTGGCCACACAGATGATGCACAGTGCACATTTACACATACAAATTCAATGCAAGAGACAGGCGGATGGATGTTTTCCTGGGGTGAAGACGCTGGTCATCGCATCAGGATGAAAATATGACCACAGAAAGTGTTGTATGTTGTATTTTTAGCCACAACATAACGGATTTATTTGATTGAGTCATTTGCTATGAGAAAAATCATTTGCGCCTGCCATTAAAATATGTTTTTTGTGATTGGATGTTGATTAGATGGCACATACACATATGAAAGGAGTGTGTAAATACACAGAATGCATAGAGAATGCATGTCATTGGGATCCAATCCGATGCATTGTGACCACAATAAAGTCAAGTGTAAATGCAAATGCATCTCCAGTCCACAAGCATCGACTTTGAGGGTGCTTTGTATGACTATCTGCAATCAGTCTTCACCGTACTCCGTGTAGCTCCACTCTATCCTGTAGATAATATGGGCTATAACGGTGGCTATGGATGTGATAGAAGAAGTCCTCTCCCTTCACCTGGATTCTTGCCTTGCATTGCAAAGTCAACAGGAATCCAAACAACAGCGTGACTGTATCATTTTGAAAGGAGTGTGATCGCCTCGAGAGGTGGACATGCATAATATAACCAGGTGTAAATGTAAACGTTTAATGCCGGGTGACAAAGGGCCTTTTTGGATTCGTTTGGAATTTCAGATCAAAGTATTGCAAAGACAGGATGTGCATACGCAAGGCTTTATGATGCGTGTGACGATTAACAGTCACTGTAATCTGCACATTAAAGTCATCCAGTCTTTTTAGCCCGGAGTGGGGATTGTTTGCAGGTGAGAGCCGATCATCCCTCTGAATCAACACCTACAGGCGCCTGGACTCAGGCTGCTGTGCAGATTCCCACCGTTCCTGCAAACCTGCAGTCCAAGGAACACACACTGAGGCATTTCATATTTGCCACGCGACTTTGGCCGATATGTAATACATTGAAATTTACCGTGACACCAAATACATTCAAATGCTAATGTTACACCTGCCAACACCGGGCTGAACACAATGGAGCTGTGCTGCCGCACAGTTAGCTGTTGGCTTTGAGGTGAAGGTCACTGTCAAGCTATGAATCGCAGAGCGACGCTCACAGCTGCTGCAGTTTGTGTGTCGCAAGACAGTAACATGCCACCATGGTGTGTGTGTGTGTGTGTGTGTGTGTGTGTGTGTGTGTGTGTGTACATGGGTATAGAAGCACATGCGGTTAATGTTCAGCGTGTCATTGGCTTTGTCCCATCAAAGTGGGCAGATACTAACATTGTTGATCTGGTGACAGGTTGTGTGCTAACTTTATGAGTAATATCCTGATGTTCCATTTTGTCATCATTCACACACACACACACACACACACACACACACACACTGAACCCTACGCACCTTTCTCCTCACCTGCCTCCACAAAGCAGGAGCAAAACAACTTACCCATTTCTAGCACCATGGAAGCCATGGTTATTTCCTATTCTCAGCCACAATGATTGTGGCAGGTTCCTGTGATTTTCTCAGTTTGAGTGATTATTTAATTGACCGTATTCATTAACTGATCACAGACTTGTCAGTTGGAACAATTCATTCCCCGGAGCCCACATTTGCAGAGAAAAGCAGGGATGATGGAGGAGTCAGACATGAATGAGGGTAAACTGTGGGTCAAAGCGGCCTAATTAAAAACCTCATTCGACGTGGGTGGGAATGAAAAGGAAAAGGTAAATGACAGTTCATCACAGCGAATTCAGTGAGAGGCAGAACATTCAGGCTAAAGCGTTTTCATTTTAAATGGCATTTTTGAAACATGAAGCCCATTTGGCTCAGACGCAACAAGCAGTGACTCACAAGAGTCACCAAGCAAGCAAATGAAAGCGTCTGAGCTGCAGCTTCAGAGTTTTTTGATGATACATTTCTACCATCAACTCATAACCAAATTCAGGAGATTTCACATCTTGCCAAAATAAAATATTCAAAGGGGCATTGTGCAGAATTGAATCTAAAATGTCCTATTTTCGTATTGTTTTTGCTTTGAATCGGATGTTTCTGGGTGGCAACATTAAGGGGTGGATGGATGTATGGGTGGATGGATGGATGGGTGGATGGATGGATGGATGGGTGGATGGATGGATGGGTGGGTGGATGGATAGATAGATAGAGATACATTAGAGTAGCTTCACACATTAGGTCCTGCTGGTGTTGTTGGGCAGGTGTGTCAAGTCCTGCATTCTATACCTTTAAAGAAAAGCAGCATTATCACTGTGGACATAAAGCTCATATACGATGATTAAGAATGAATCCACACTGACTGACGTCAAATTAAAAATCAGACAATATCTTCATCATAATGAATGAGTGAAGCCGCGGCCAGTTCTGCTGGACAGTCGAACGTCAGAGCCGGTCACTGAGGATCATCTCATGATGAGCTCCAGAATTAACATCTCAGCATTTTAGGGGAACAATTATCTAATTGAAAACTCTGTGACGGGATGACAGGGATAATGGCAGGTTGTCATTTTGGCTCTGGGGTGATGGAGTCAATATTGAAGCACGGTTTGAGGGTAAGTGCTAATCGGGGCTCCATTAGCCAATTTGTTACAACGTTTAATTTTCAGGAACATTAGGACATCTGAAGGGGAAAGAGGGACCGGGGAGGGGGGGGGGGGGGGGGGGGGGGGTGAACCCAAAATCAACATAAAGGGGTGCAGAAGAAAATATGAAGAAGAATGAAGGATGCTGCTCAAACAGGGATAGACAAGAGAGGGACACGTCAACATGTAAGGGACAAGGAGGGACACGGCGGAAGGAAAGAGACATGTGAATGACAGCCAGAGAAGAAAGACAGTCTGCTAATGAATGTGAAGAGCATAAGTAGGACAGCTTACACTGCATTAAGCAAACAGAGTGAACGTAAGTGTTCACTGAAGAGAGAGTCGGAAGGTGAGAAAGGACAAAAGACAAAGAGCAGGGACACAGGGTGGGAACTGAGCTAAAGGAGGATGTCACGACTGAAGCAGGGAGGAGGAGGAGGAAGAGGAGGAGGAGGAGGAGGAAGAGGATGCAGAGGAAGAGGAGTGCTCCCCTGACTCGGTGGATCCTCCCTCCACGTCCTCGCTGGCCGACACAGGGACTGTAAATCCCCTCTGCGAAACTTGAGAGGATGTAAACAAACCATTAGGCCTGTTCTCGCGAAGGGAAAGGCATCCCTCCGCACACACTCGCGCAGGAACACGGCGAAACACTGAAACACAGGTGCGAACGTGCAGACACGCTCACCTTGGCGGTGCACACACATGCAGGGCAAGACACACAAGAACACACTGTGCACACATTCTGTACATGCGTGCGCACATCCTGACACCAGGGTTAAACCGGGCACTTGAAATGTATTGGGTAACACACAGCTCCTCTTCTCTGTCATCCCCCGTGTTTTTTTGGAAATGGGACAGAGGACGTTTTCCAAGACTTGGGCCGCGCGCGGGGCGTGGGGGGGGGGGGGGGGGGGGGCGCGGGGGGGACGTATGAGCTCAGGACACAAAGCCTTCCTATTCGTCGACAATTTACACAACAAGCTCACCATCCCTTCTATTTACGACCAATGACCTCATTCTGTACCTTTCCTCCACCTTCTTCTGTGTATCGAGACATTATAGGACTCTGATTGTACCATCCTGCAATCATGTTCGCCCCCTAGTGGTAGGTTGCAGAAAAGGAATCCCCAGTTAAAGTGATTATAATTTGTTTGCTCTAATGATGAGATGAATCATCATAATTAACACCTTAGGCTGATTTGCGATTGTGATTGGTTCCAAAACTCAAATCCCTCAAACATATTGGTGTTAATGGAATTCAGCAAACAGAACGGCAGGGCTGTGATCTACAAAGATAGAGTGACAGCGTCTGTGAGTGGACACTGAATTCCATTAAAGAGACATAGAGCCAGGCCATGACTGAGGAGGAGGAGGACGAGTGGCGGTGCCACTGAGCTGAGCGCCCTCGCTGTCATGCAGGCGCTCAGGCAGCTTGTTGAAGGCATTAATGAGCTTTTTACACAGCTGACTGCCACTCGCCACATTGTGCTCCCTCCTATTCACGTCCATCTGCGTGTCCTGGTCCTATTCTCTCGTACCATCCTGTCATCTTTCTTCATACTCCTCTCTAATGTCCCATCACGCCTCTTACCGTCTAATCTTCCTTTCACTTCCATTCTCCCAGGTTCTTGGACTTCATTTCTTATTATCAGACTTTTTCCAAGAAACCAGACTCGGGGCAGGATTTCCTCGTTCTACTCTCACTGTGAGCACAGGTCGGTCTATTATTTTCGTGTCCTAAAGGATTGAAAGTGAGTTTGATCGTATATTATTATTCTTGAGAATTCAGTTTGACTGTTGCTAATAGACCCACAACATACGTTTCAATTCGACTAGTTTTGACTTTTAAAACTTCGAAAACAGAGAAGCAAGGACATTCTGCTGACTATAGTTCAGTTAGTTCCTGTTAGTTCAAATTCCAGGACTGTGTTTTAGTTGAGATGGACAGAAATCAAAATGTTTGGAAACCGACTCACAACGGCTTGCTTTATGTGGCTCTTTATGCTCTGTCACTCGCTCATCAGGCTCCTATAACCCTAACCAGCATCAGCCCAGTGTCACCCTCAACACGGACAGTCAATTCAAGCAGTAACTGATTACGGTGTCTTTCACCAATCGTTAACAATTGCGCACATGTGTAGCGGACAGACTTTGTCAATCCCCGTGTCCAGCTGGATGCCCCTTCCTTCCTGTGAACACCAGCGTATGCCTTTGTATGGACTCGGACCGTGACTGTGCACAAAACGCTCCCTCGCAAAGCGCTTGTTTACATTTAAAATGCCACTTGTCAAAGGAAACCGTGGCAGAACAGACTTTGTGTGGTTACCTCGAGCACCTCCTCCCCTCTATGCTCTGATGCGTTCGTGTACATTCACACGTAAATACATACACACTCCCACACACACCAACCACCATGGCACCATGGGCAGGAGACAGAGACAATGCACAGTGACAGCTCGGGAGAGAGAGAGGACCCTGTGCAACACACTCCTTCATGTTGACGACATCAGGGTTTTACACCACCAAAACTAACTTTACTTTCCGCTCTTTGAAATAATTATCTATCTATCTATCTATACATTTATATATATATATATATATATATATATATATATATAAACATCTTGTTTCGGGCCAGATTGCCTTTGACAGTGTTGATATTCTATCTAAAATTTCCAGTGTGTAAGGCTTAGGTCAAATTTTGTGGGGGGCAGAAATGTAATATAAAATCACTATGCTCTTGTTTGGTAAGAATGTTTTCATTCTGATTCTGTATAATTATGTCAGGAGGAGCTCCGTTCAACAGACGCAGCATTGCTGCACAACATCGTTGCGCAACATTAAGGCCTCATAGGTTCTGACTAACAGGAGAAACAGGTCAAAGACCCCTGTGTAGAGTTGTTGTGTAAAACAAGCAGAGTCGTTATGTAAAGGGGTTGCAACACCCACTAGTTGGCGGCTCATTGGGGACCTCTGGGTCAGAGCATGATGGGCCACTGACACCTGTAAGTCATAGACTCACACTGTTGTTGTGAGGGTGTTATGATTGGAGGTTGGAGTGTGGTTTGGACCTCATGCTCCCTGGAGAGAGAACTTAGGTCAGTATTGCAGGAGTTCTGGATTCACCTTGACTGAGGAACTGACTGAGATGACACTGTTTTTGTCAACTACCGTTTAAATTCCGAAGGTAAAAGCTTGTCAGTTCGAAAACCACTTATTTACTTATTTATGGCATGTGGAATCTGTTTTTACACATTTCATTCAAGGCCATTTTCAAGAATCCTTCTGATTTCTTTGCGTAGCTGGGTTCAAGTATGAAGCACGATAGAAACAAGTGTAAACTCAGCAACGCACAGTGAGTCAAAGGCACATGGTGTTATCAAAGGTTGTGTGATCTCCGACTGTGTGCGTGAATGGGAGACGAATAGAGGTGCGGTGCCCCCCCCCATCCCGAAGATCGAGTCAATTTTGTTTGATTTTCTTTTCTTTACAGCGCCAGATCACAACGGACATCATTTAACTTTATCTTTCCTTTAAAACAGGTCGACACTGTGTTCTTTCATCAAACAAACTACAAAGCCTTATGTTATTCATCTTATTTACAGGTCAGCATGTCATTTCTGTCTCTACGTGGTTGCGCAGATGCAGTTCTCCTTCTCTCTCTCTGTGTCGCTCACAGCGGAGTCTCTCATCGATGCGCGTGCACACAGACACAGGCGCGCGCACGAGTGAACGCGCTCCAAGGCTGAAACACTGAAGTGTGTGCATGTATCTGTTGGTGAGTGTTTATGAATGTAGCGATTGAGTGAGTGCAGGTAAATGGGGACCAGGGAGGTTATGAATGATGAAGTCAGAGAGTGAGACGACATAACTTAAATCAAAAGGTCAGAATGGGTGAATGCAGCTTTGATGGGAATCCCTGTTGTGTGCGCACGTGTGCATGTGTGTATGTGTGTGCGCGCACGCCCATTAACAGCAGGGTTATCTTATTTTTAGCCACACTGGTTTAAGTCTGACATCATCCGGGACGAAGTACGGTCAGTTTTGCAGCTCTCTCCTCTTTCATGTCCTTCACTCCTTCACTCTGTCTCCTTACTTACATCTTAGAGTTGGGCTTCAACCCTTTAGCTTAGGGGGCTGCTATTAAACCAGTGAGGTCAAGATGTTAAAACAAATCTGCAGTATGAATTACCCTGTGTATGGAGAGAATATAAAGTATATAACAAAAAATTCAGCAACAAAATAATGTTTGATTTGTATAATGGTACAATTGACAGAAAGTCTCAATTCTTGAAAACCAAGTACATTTTCTTACATTTTCTTACATTACAAACTCCAGTATTTATCATTAGAATATAATAATTACACCATGGGATGCAAACCCACCCCCCACTTCTGGAAAAATCCACATCTCCTCCATTACCCTCTGCTTCAACCCATGTTCACCAGTAATCATTATAACACATACTTCTCCCTCTCACTTTGATAATGTTTTCGACATTGCTGCCATCCTTACATGACCTGAACATCACCAATATGTTCACGAGTAACACGCTGCCTGGGCTATTGCATAACAACAATTGAGATCGTGTTACAGTCCAGGGGCCCTGCTCAGCAGCTCATCATCACACCCTCTCATGTCGAGCGTGTCATCGCAGCAAAGAGCGAAAAGAAAAGATCGTATTCATGGAAATGAGAGGGAAAGTGCTGAGAACCTCTTCAATGCCTTTGTTGATTATAAGCCTACATATATCGCAGTTTTGAGAAAACTAAGTCTCTGTGCTTAATGCCACACAACAAAGTGTTGTATTCACATCCAGTGGTAATTTATTAAAAGCTAAAATACCAATGATGTTTTTATGAGTTATGAGCTCCTACATGAACAAAGTTGTATCTTTACCCAAATCGAGCCTGTTATTTCTACACCAGCAGCAGGTCCTGTCCACTGAGGCTGCCATATTGCATCACCATTTTTTTTTTACAATAGCCCAGAATGGACAAAACATCTTTTCAGTTTTAATGCTAACTGAAGGTAACCAGAGGCTCTCCTATAGATTCACCAACAACATGCCATTTCACGACTTAGAGATGACTCAATCCTGAACACTGAACCTTTAATTAAACCACAGCATCTGGAAAAAATGGGATGTTACTGGTGACAACCTTCAGTAAATCATTGATTCACAGGGACTACACTCCAATTTAAACTGATGAATTTGTCGGCTACATCAGATAGCACTGTGTCAATTTGCTAATTAAAGCAATACATCCCGTAAATCATCCAACATGAAGTAAACACCAGTGACTGATTAAGCATTCTAAGAAAGAAACAACTGCCTCCAAGGCTAAATGAATCCACCTGCGCTTCCGCCCATGCAGATTTCCAGGTTCGGCACATTGAGCAGTGTCAGGTGAGCGCAGGTGCACTGCAGCTGTGCGACACGGGGGGAGCTGAAGGTGCACGCGGAGATGATTGAAACGTATCCGAATGAGGAGGAACGGATTCTATAGTCCTGAGTGCTCGAGATAGAAATCTATTCCTCAAATGCTCGGCGGGGACTGCTGAGTGATGAGTGAGACTATGGGCTCAGTTTTCACAGCAGTGCGCAGAGGAGTGGAGGTCACGACTGAGACGATGGTATTTTGGTGACTTTGAAATGCACTCTGCTTGTCCGTGTGGAGTGCACTGCAGAGTGAGTGCACATTCTACTTACACACCAAGATAAGAGGTGTTGGTATTTTAATGAGAGGCTGGACGTCACTCTGAGAAGATGACTAGGGGCCTTGTATGTGTCATATGTCACACAACAATCAATTGACACTATGATTTAATCCAGTTAGGTCGAATAAAATTGACTTTATTGGAGGCGCCTGAGGCGCCCGGGGAATGAAAAATTTTTTTTACATTTATATCAGACTGGAACTATTTCTTTTCAATACCTAAAACATATCTCCACACCGGAAGGTGGACAAAACATGTATAACCTTGGTTGTAAATGAAACCGGTTAAATAAAGGTTAAATAAATAAATAGAGTGTGGAAACATGGTGAGAGCAAACTTAATACCACAGTCTGCTGACCTGTGAGATTAAAAGAGCTGCACACTACTAAGTTCACTTGTTGCCAGCTTCTGTCGACATTAGGTTTCAGAATGCATCGAGAGAAGAACATGTCTCATTGCATTTCTCATTAGAGTCGTGTGCAATTTTTTTTGCTTTGTGCAAAACATATGTATTTTTGGAACAAATAATGTGTTTGTTGCTCAGGTCAATCAGAAAAAAAAGTCTCATTCATTCAATGACAGTTCTCACACCAGTTTAAACAGATTCCTCTTTTGTCTCATTAGGCCAAGTTGAAACACTGATGTGATGAAGATGATCCTTGATTCCTACCTCACATCCTGCTTCCCCCACTCAAATCCTAATGGAGGGTCTAATATTTAAAATGTCATCTATATCAGAATGGCAATGACATTTATGTTTTCATCTGTTTACAGTTTCGCTGATTTGTTTGTTTTCAATAAGATAACACAGCAAACCTGGGGCCACTTACCACAGTGATGCCATAAGGGTCACGGAAGAACCCATTTTATGCAAGGCCCAGGTTTATCATGCGCTCCATCAAAAACCACAGATGTTTAAAATGTATGAGACCATGCCGGACAAATTCTTATTCCACTTTCCTGATCCATGGATAGACATGCAGTGACTCAGCGTACACAAACTAGCGCTCTGCTCGTGATTCTGCAAATATTTAGGAGCATATGAGCAAGATCTCGAGGCCTAAAACCTTTTAGATCGTCATGTTCTTGTTCATCCAGTTCATTCCTACAAATAGATATTCTTGATTACGGATATGCTTTGAACTTAATAACTCAAATTAATATCTGACTCACTGTGTCTGTGGAGGATTTAATTGCCTGCAGTTTAATTTAGTCCAACCTTGCTTGACTGAAACCTACAATTCCCCATGAGTCACACACGGCCTGGTTAATGTAAAAGAGCACTTACACATGTCATGATAGCTCACAGGAAGCTAATCTATTGGACAGACATTTGGCAGCCATGTTGCCGAACAGGTTAAAGAGTCTGCCGTAGGATGGGTTGAACAAAATAATCTGACCCTGGCTGCTGTAACTTTGACTTTACTCCTGGAGCTATTCAGTCTGCACACTGTTGTTTATATTACATCAGTGCTAATACCAGGTAGGAACACAAAGAAACGGCTTAACATCCATCCAAGGTGCAATGTGCCCACATCTTTATTGTGCTGAGCCTTCGGGGCCAGAGCAAGTGTCTGCACTCAGCCTGCAGAAGTGAAACCGTTCTCATAAATCCCACTGTTTCAGATTGAATTTGGCTTTGCCCTTAATGAATGCAGTGCAGCTCTCTTGATTAACAGTTTGGAGCCACGCTTTTAGGGATGCTCAATTGCCAAGATACACAACTCCGCTGGTACAATGGCACCAGTCCTGTTGAAGTAAAGCCAAGTTCCACATTCAAAATCAATGGATCACGGTGGAGTTCACGCCTCAAAACTTGCTATCTTGTGACTGGGGATTTGATGTGAGCGAATCTGGCAAAAGGGGGGAGGACATGTGTCACAATTCAGCTCGTCACATACACCACAAGAGGGGACTTGTAAATTAAGCCCCTTTTCCACTGCAGGAACTTTTCTCATTTACCCAGAGTTTTGAAAAACCTTGGATGTGTTTCTACCTAAAGTAGCTTGGGAAAAACATTCCCTCAACTTCAATTTTCCCTGGAAAAAGGACCAAGTAGCAGGGTGGGATTTTTCAGATTGTTGAGGGGGCGTGGCTGTGGGCCTGTGTGCCGAAGAACACTGACTGGTGGAACACACTTGCAGCATTTTGCACTTCCTCTCAACTGCCATGTTTAAGTCAGTGTGGCTGCATTCATTTCCTTTCTACAAGCTGCACTTTGTTGGTGTTTTGGAAAAGTGAGCAAAAAAAGAAAGCTACGAGAGGTGGACGAACGTCAAGGTCCAGGCTCTTGGGCGAATTTGCCCAAGGAAGACGTT
This sequence comes from Chascanopsetta lugubris, assembly GCA_016785325.1. Lineage (NCBI taxonomy): Eukaryota > Metazoa > Chordata > Actinopteri > Pleuronectiformes > Bothidae > Chascanopsetta > Chascanopsetta lugubris. The sequence continues at coordinate 69,880 of JAFBJT010011529.1, read as the reverse complement.
CAGTGGGACTTCTGAGTCAGCGATTCAAAACAGCTGAGTCAAGCTAATTGTGTCCTCCATTTTGGCATATGGGCTTGTTGGTCGCCTGTTATGGTGTCATCTACTTCTTGTAACTGCCACCCACTGGACTGGAGGTGTACTGCAGTTAATTTCACCAACACCCCCCCCCCCCCCCCCCCCCCCCCCCCCCCCCCCTCTTTATTTCACCCCACCCCCCCCCCCCCCCCCCCCGCCATCATGCTGATCTGAATAAAATACCCTGAAACTTTGAGGTGCGGTGGAAATGCAAACTACACAGATTACTCTTTGTCCAAATTGATTCATACTAACAACTGCAAATTGGGAGCCAACCACAGGCTTTTGTGTGTAAATGATCAACTCCATCAGTGGCTGCGGTGTGAGCTAGACTTTAAACACAATCTACTCCTAAGTAACTGCAAGAACGATTCAAGTCAATTTTATTATCAGAGTGATTTAACTCTGCTTGAAATGACTCCGCTTGGCTCTATTGTCTATTTTTGTGCTCTTACTGTTGTTCAGAGGAGCAGCCTGTGCCGATCAGAGAGCTGCCGTCTGAGCATTTCGAGTCTGTGTGAAACTTTATCCCGGCGTCTCCCAGATGCAACATCTGCAGAGCTATGCCGCTGACAGATGAGAGGAAAACGCCTCTGTGCACCTTGTAAGACAATTTCACTCACACAGTCTCGCTCGAGCGCACGGAGGCACAGTCGCAAGGACTTTGTGGCGCTACCAAGGCAACCAAAACACAGGAGCTAATTATAGTTATAGCTATAGATGACTGTGGGCCACAAACCAACTCATGCACAGTCACATGGACACAGAGCAGCCAGGTATCTGCAGTGAGCTGTCGGTGAGTTCACATCCACAAAGGTCGGTCTCGATGGACGTCATGTTTAGGTAGAAATTAACAGACACTGATGCTATGCAGAGGAAAGTGCGTGTGTTGTGTGTGTGTGTGTGTGTGTGTGTGTGTTAGAGGGAATCTAAAAGATGCCATGCACCAAAGTGACAGAGTGCCTCGCCTTATGTTTTGGTGACAGCCCTGATTCACCCAAGTGTTTCCATCACAACACATGCACAACTGGGACAAGTGCTGATAATGAGATGTTAAAATGAAATCCAGCCTGAGAGGTCACTTCCTCCCCGAGAGTCGCAGCTCTGTTCTGTTTTTTTCCTCTGACCTCACGGAAACGCTTTACACGTTTACGTCATATTTTGTTAACAACCTGGAAGCACTCAGGGGCAGGCGATACATTCAAAAATGTTATGATGACAAAAATGTTCCAATCACACTCAACGTGAGATTATTATTTCTTTCAAAAGTTTGGGTCTGCATAGGGTCTGTGCCTCTGCATAGGCTATATGGTTTAGCATAGCAGAGGCATTAATCTGTCCTGATTCAGACCTGGCAACCTTGACTTTTAAGTTGGCAGTGTAGTGATAATGATGTTTACCTAAAGTCTGTTTGCCAGACCAGCTGTGTTTTGATGCATTGTGGTGACGTAAACTGCATATTGTCCCTAATATTGACTAAAATGAATGAATGTGATTATTTTTGTTTCATCACCAAGCCCTATTTTCTCCTCAGTGAAATGACTGCAGGAATCGTGTTGTGGTTGCAGTCCCTCTCCATGTGCTGTGCCTGAAAAGCATGAAACGGGTTGAGCTTGTTTCATCGCAGAGTAATCAAATTATTTGTCCATTTAAATTAACAACTGTTCTCTTTCAACGTGTAATCACTGTAACCTTCTTACGTCATCTTACAACACTGAGGCGAACCTACTACTATTTATGCAGCGTTTTTTTAGACTGAATAAACACATATTCAGACGTTCAGTTTGTGGGGAAGTTCATGCATAAAACTGTGCCTGAGGATTTTACGACCCACAACGAACTGACATTAAAAACGTTGATCTCAAGGTTTTATGAACAGCTAGAAGAAATATTTCAATAAGAGGTAATTTACCACCGAGCTCTGAGAAGAAGAATTCCCTCAGGTTCTGCATCGACATCACCCTGATCTGAGGTTTGTGGTCTGATGATGGCTACAGAGCTGAAAGCACAAAGTTGGCTATTCTGTTGCAAAGAGACAAGTCTGCAGTGTTGTGCAGGAATGCTGTTCTTATGCTTGAATCACAAGAACATAACCAAACCCATATATGTCCTGTGGTGCGGATAAAGATGTTCATTTATGGTCAATTGTATCTTGTGGTTATTTTGTCCATATCTCTGCACAACTCATTATGGACACGGATGAAGAGGAACAGTACCACAAGATGCTGCTAGGAGGCAGTGTGACCAAGAGTTCAATAGAGGACAATTTCTGAGTGGAGACTTTACGAGTTTTTAGGATGATATTATTTTGCCCGGACATAAAGGCAATATGGTGCATTTCCCTTGATTCTTGGAGCTGAATTTTTTTTCATAGGTATAAAATGTTGCAGCAATGAGTCTTTATATGGGTGAGTGGTCATTAGACACAGAGGTTTCCCTAAACATCTCATATTCCTGGTTATTCTGTGCATGGTGGACACACCAGCTTGCGCACAAGTTTTTTTTTTTGTTGCTTTAGAAAATTCTCTGTCTTTTTTTCAAAATCCTTTTGTTTCATGGCTCCACGACGGCATCACTATTATTAAACAAGAGGGAAAGAACAAGAACATCATGTTGCCTTGAGCTTAAATGAATTCTCCTGGGCAGCACATGTTGGTCTAGTTTGCTTTGTGAGCAAATAGCTTCCAAATGTTTATTTAAACGTTAGTATTCAATCTATTATAAACACAATCTACTACGGCTCAACCACGAGGGTCTTGAACATTACAGAGTAAAATCAACATCTCTCTAGCAATGTCTTGACTAAACTGAAGATAATAATGGGCCCAGTCTAATTCCTACGTCTTCCTAAAAAAAATACATACAAGACCTATAATCTATATAGATACATGTTGAACCTATTATCTTAATCGAAAAGATGGAGTCTTGGCCCAGGTAAACCATTGTTTACATCAGGGGAGCTAATACGCCATTGAGCTCAGATTTATTCTCATTACCTTGTATTGAACTGGATTCACTTATGCTGTTGCTTCGTTCTTTATTGTCCTTTAAAGTGGGTTGGATCATAATTGATGCAGTGAAGTGCTTGAGACTTGGGTATTTGGCTGCAGTGAGAAAAACATTCTTCTGCTGGGTAGTTCTGATCTCAGTGAAACGTGGGTGTCTACACATTTTCTGCGTGTGTGTGTGTGTGTGTGTGTGTCATGCCAAACCACTTGGGCTATACACACTTTCAGTACCTTGGACAGCTACGGTTCCCTGAGAGAGAAAGGGGGTGCAGTTATTAATAACCTGTGTCACTGCATCACCTTCTTGCCACTTCTATATATTCCACCAGTGACACTAGTGACACTAGTGACAAACAAACAATCAAAACAATCTTTATGTTCCCAAACTATTATTAAGGTTTAAATTTAAACCTTTAAAGAGTTAAACCTCAAATCATCACTTGCCATACAGATATCACATTAAAGGCACAACACACGATGACCAAGACACATTACTGCATTAGTGAAACGGCTATCTGATTGCCTGGCCATTAGCGGGGTGAGCCTGGGGTTCACTCGAAAAAAACAGCTGGTGATTTGCTGTAGATTTGAATTGGCAGATGCACGGTGGATTGCAACAGTGGATGTATTGATAATAATTTGACTTACACTGCCGACCACTGTGAATCTAATCCAGTTTAAATTGGACTCGAGCCCCGACAGTCTCCTGACAGGCGCAGAGTGCAGCTAAACAGCTGCTAGCAAGGAAAAAAAGTTGAAATGTGAATCCTCTGTATGCACAGCAATAGGCTGTGTGCTGTGTGAAGTGCAGCCATGCAGTTTATGTAATGGATTAAATAAGTGCACGGGCTGTAGACCTCAATATGAGAAAGTTTAAATGGCTATTTCACATTCCCAGAATGCATTGTGATAATGAGATGAAATAAGTCAAGCTCTGGGCATCTTTCCCATTGTCACTTAAAATGTAAATAATTACTCATTGAAGCCACTTGCAGGACTGAACCATCACAACAGAGCACTCTCCGTGGCACCAACCTAAGCGATCTAAATCATAGTCGAGCCTCGCTGTTTTAAAGAGAAACTGCACCCCGCTTGCGTAGCTACATGAAGATGCCCCTCGGGCTCTGATATGTGTGGATGTTCTTTGTCAAAACTGAATGTGGAAATAGCACTTTGTAAACATTGAAACTGGGACTTTGAAAAATACTCCAGTGACCCATAGGCCAGGGGGTGTTCTTAGGGAGGTCATAGGTCAACATAAGATATTGTAGATATTGTGCTTTATAGCTTGTACTAGTAACTAAGCAGATATCAGAGCTGATAAGTGTGGAAAAAAAGGAACTGCTTGAACAAACATTACTGAAACATAAAAATGGCAGAGAAGAGGCGACAGAGGAGGAAATACAAAAGCCATCAACTGCACCAGATAAAGCTGTTGCAATCCGGGTGGTGCATGTACAACCATAAATCAGGCTGTAACATCTCCACAGTTTTTCTCACCTTTACATCGACAGTTACACACGATGTGATAATGCCTCATTAATATCAGCCACACTGATGACAGATGTGGTCCAGTGGGTGATCAGTGATGCATTAATCATTCCATGCTATGTTAGCCGCTGTGAGGGGAGTGATGAGGTTTACAACATTAGAATGAAAAGACATAATGCAGGTGAGATGCTCTGAATCACTCATTGATTTGTCAGTTACATAAAGGCCTAATTGTAAATACAATCAACCAAGAGACAGAGGTTGATCTGTAGAGTCCATAATCATTCTATGGCGCACACACACATCCAGGCAGAAAGAAATAAAAGGCCTGATGTCTCCACAATAGTGGAAGCATGTAAAAGGCTTAGTTGGCACTGGTACGGCATCGGCATGGGAACCACGGAGCTCCCAAATTGCCCCTCATTCCTTCTGTGGAGCTCCACTGTGTTTTCCGGAAAGCAAACAAAGACCTGCTTTTCCAGGAAGCGGCTAATTGGAGGCTGACAGCTATTGCCATGGTAATGTCCAGAGTAATGGTTAGAGGTGGGGAAGGTTAACATCAAGGTGAGGATGAGATCAATTGAACAGCAACACTTTGTTTGATATGATTTGGTGATGGTTACCATGACAACCTATTATCAGAGGTCCAGTGGAGAGGAATCTACGAAGCCCACTGCATGAAGACACTGGCATTTCAGGGTTCGAGGTAATGACTGTCAGCAGGGAGACGAACGTATGTCTAGAATGTTGAGTAATACGATTATTTTGAGAGGGTTAACACGCAGACCCCCCCCCCCCACACACACACACACACACACACACACACACACACACACTGTTCTCCACTATACTCTCACCTCACTGGACTCCGGGAAGTTCATTCAGTATCAGCATCCAGAGGTAACATTTCAAATTCACCTTTCAACACCACTGATAGAAAACATGACGGGTGAACTTATTTCAAAGTTAATTTTGGCAGAGATAGAATAATAAATGATACGTAAACTGATGTGAATGTATTATCATCATATCGTCATCAAAATGTCCTGAATCAGCATAAATGTGATTCAAATGTAGGAAGTAAAAAGTGCCATCCCTAATCACTGTGTACATTTCTTTTTTTCAATGACACAAATTTTGATATTTTTTAAAGAAATTTAATTGATCAAATAGGACTATAACCTACATTTTAATGGCTTTTATTGACAGTTAAAGATATTGTAATGATGTTAATATCATCTTTGTCTTGCATCTTGTCTGACATATTTAGTCAGAGTCACAGAGTGGAGAGTGTTTTTACAGCACTAATGGGGTTTCCCTCACTTCACCACCTGCAGGTGAATCAATACATACATCAATCTATCCACATGAGCATCCAATCCAGTCGCTCCCTGAGGCCACAGGACCATCTGCAGTGTGTGTGTGTGTGTGTGTGTGTGTGTGTGTGCGCGCGCACGTGTATGTGTGTGTGTGTGTGTGCGCGCGCACACGTGTATGTGTGTGTGTGTGCGTACGTGTGTGTGTGTGTGTGTGTGAATTGGGCATGTTTGGTAAACATTTCTCTCAGCTGTCTTGGAACAAACACTGATGCGGTAAGAATGTCAGACATGTCCGTAAGGGCACAGTGAGAAATTGCTGAGTACAAAGCCCCTCTCATATACTGCTGAGTAAGCAGTAAAAAAAAACATGTCTGCCCCATTCCAAGTTGATCTACGTTTTCCCAGTCACTCTCCAACACTGATTATCGATTCTGTCGAGATTAACGGTTCAACATATCATGCGTTATACTTCATTTGATCAAAACTTGGCAATTACTGATCCCATGACTAAAACGCTTGTGCTGGCTTTAGTGCCAAAAAACAAACCATCAAAAGGAAACAATTATATTCCACTTGCATAATAATGCAGAGAGCTTTTCTCTCCCTCTCTCCGTAAAAAAGGGCAGATGCGCAGTGCAGCCGTCGACAAAGAGTGACATTTCACCCACTGAAGGTATGAAGAGCTCTCAGTCCTGCTGTGATACAGCCCATATAGGAGGCTCACACAGGGGGAGAGAGAGGGAGGAGCGAGAGAGCCACTAGAACAAATGTAGTGAAGTGGACTGCAGAGGACTTACACAACTAAACACAACTGCATTAAAGGTTTTGTTTCCAGGAGAGCAATTGGTGTGTTTGAGAAGAGAGAGAGAAAGAAAGAGAGAGAGGTGGGGGTGGGGGCGGGGGTGGAGGAATGAGGTGCTGTGGTCAGAGAGGCAGCCAAGACAAGACATTTCAGTCCTTATAAATCACTTAAGAGACATTTATTCGTTAATGGATGGCTGCGCATTCAGCCTTGGCCTGCGATCATTGCTACGAGAGCAAACTGCTATCTGCAGTCATTCCAGGTGAAAACAGGCCCTCGACTATTATCTTATACGGAGATGCAGACAGGGAGGGCTGAGCCGGCAATGTGCTCGGCGTCCTGATTTTGGAGTGGGATCTCACAAGCAACGTCAAGAGAATGTCCATAAAATCTGTGATTATGTTTGTACTGAAGACCGAAACTCAGGATTTTCATATACTTCAGTGGTTTTTCTGTGTCTCTGAGTGGCTTGTGCGGGTGTCCGGTGTGTTCACACACAGAGGCTGAAACACCTTGTGTTTAAATTGCAGTCTACTTCCTGTTCAGGCTGACGGAAGTGTGGTTGACAGAGTTTGGTACGTCAACAGAAGGGACATTGTTCCAAAGTAATTATTTTCTCAGATTCGATCTTTTGTGATCTAATAACGCAGGCCTTGGAGGAGTTGGAACTCTGACACGAATTACACAGAGGAGCTGGAGGTTGGATCAAAATCAAGATGTCAGCACTTGCGATCCAAAGTTATGTCAGTTCAACAGTTTATTATTTTTTTTCAATTCAACATTTCTGCCTTGACACTCATCACCAATTTGAAAAGACACAACTGAACCATTCACACCACTTTCTCTCACCAGGTGTGACTGATTGAGACCAAAACCATGGCTTGTACCAGGCTTTAAACATGTTTCATTCACCTCTAAAGTTGACCATTTCAATGGTCTATGGGGATTGACTCACTTTTACAGCTAGCCTCAAGTGGCCACCCAGTGAACTGCAAGTTTTTCCCACTTCCACATTGGACTCATCTGTCAGCCCCGGGGGTTTCTTCTTGGTCCAACACCACCAAATGACTTCTGAAATCTTTCTGAATAGCTGTGATAATCCATCGAACGCAACCCCTTGTACTGACACTGATACACACACACACACACACACACACACACACACACACATGCATTTCTCTTCTGGAAACATGAAAAAGAACATTATTTGCTCTTTGGGAACAAAAAATGACAGTGATGATTATTTCCTTCAAGCCACAGAAATCAGATACAGCCCCGAGTGGTCACAGGGGACACTCACAGGACACATTGTAATAGCAGCTTGGAATGACGTCCCCCTGTGGCCAAACCTCTCAGGAGCCATGTTAATATCAAGTCTGAGAGTCCTCAGTTGGAGGCTACTGTTACAGTGAGCAGGTCACTTTCCACCTACGTGCCCTTGACCTTCTGTCTGCGAAAAACCAACAGTGTTTCCATAACACAGTCGCTAACAGGGTCCATTGATCTAAGGCATCATCAAACGGAGATAGAACAGACAGCGACAGCGTTTTAAACCAGACACCTGAAGGCACACACACATCAGTGATGAATTTAGACCCTGGTGTTAACATCTGTCACAAGAGAGCTTCACTTCACACATGGCATTCCGACACATCTCCACATGTGTGAGATCAGATCTCACTATCTCTGAATGGAAATACATTTTATTCACAATACTTATTTTTCCTAAAGAATCAATAAGGTGGTTGTCAGCCAGTCTGACAGATGGGTCTGTTGTCAGCATGTTAGTGTCAGAGAGAGGAAAGAAGAAGCAAGGGAAGACATGGCTGGGTGAGTAAATGGAGTACCACTAATGTGGTAGTGCTCATAAATACGTATAAGGTAGTGCAAACATACTATTGTTTGATTAGAATTGTAAGGCCCTTTGCATCACATCTCCAAATTTGGCTGGCCGCTATATAGAAATTCTTAAAACATACTCTATATGTTGTTTGTGCGGACAGTGCCTCCACCTTTGAACTAGTGAGGCCAGTCTCACTCACACACACACACACACACACACACACACACACACACACACACACACACACACACACACACACACACACACACACACACACACACACACACAAAACTCTATATATCAGCAAACCTCCAATTCAGCAAAATAAGGGCATTTCTGTTTGGGCTTAAACAAAGGGTGCAGATACACCCTTTAACTGCAAACACTGTTTCCCATATTTAGCCTCAGCTTTTCGGAACAGTAAATGAGAGAGAGACACAGAGAGAGAGAGAGCATGAGAGAGAGAGAGAGAGAGAGAGAGAGAGAGTCTAGAGAGGGACAGATTCCAATGTATGATAATCAACATTTGAGTAATATATATACTATATATGATAGTCAAATTTAATCATCAGCCTGCAGCCAACATTCAGAGAGTTTTCAAAAGGGTTTAAAAAAGGAGGAAAAAAACCAATAAATATTGTTAATATAATTTCCCCTGTCATCCAGATACAGTCTACAGTTTGTAATCTATTTGTTTGTCACATTGAAAGAAAATATAGCCAAAATATTTGAGTTAATGAATAAAAACAAATGATCCCTCTCTCTCTCTTTCTCTCTGAACCACTGAAGGCAACTCTTAGTGCCCACACCCATACTGTATGTGGTGCCCATAACTGATTTTCCGTGACGCTGAACCAATTTGTGGCTTCATCACTCTAATCATAATTACAAACAGAGCATCGGTGCCTGAAACGAACAGTTTCAGTCTGATGCATAATGACTGAGGCCCAATGACCACAGACATAAACTTTCGAGATCAAGAGGAAAGCATAGTATTTCTCACTTTTCCATTAGTTACGATGTGGTGAGCAAAATCTCTCAAGTGTTTTCTTTTGAAAAAACTGTAAACACAAGACATTTTTCTGAAAACATATTTCCTATTAACATTTTTAAAAAGTTTTAACATCCAAAATGTGGTTATATCATGGACCAACCTTACATTCCCATGTTCCCCATGTTCATCCTTGCTGGAATTGTGACAGTATTGACTTCCTGATGCATGATGACAACATTTAATCCCTAGAAAACAAAGACACTACTGCCTTTCTGTGCATACCAACATACCGGAGTGAAAATGCACTCCACATGTGCAGAGTGATATACAGTGTGAGGCCAACTTTCTGTTTGGCTCAAACTCCTTTTACAACAAATGACTTCCTCCCAGCTGTCTACATGGTCAGAGTGGCTGTAAGTAATTTCTCTGCTGGTATATTCCTTCCCTTCCTTCGATGCTTTCCTTTCCTTCCCTATGTCTCCTCTCAAAGCATGGAAGCCACCCAGTGAAGAAGGGAAAGGCGGGGGAAGGTAAACAAATAGAGCAGGGAACTCGACGTTCGGCCTCAGTGAGCCGCTCAGCCCTCTGGACTGGTTCCCATTTCCCTGACCGGCCACTTGCGTCATTCGTCTGCAAACACGCTGCAAATGTGCTTTTCACACACACGCCCACTTGGTCAGAAGTAATCAATCAGCGCAGCAAAAGCATGAGAGTCGACCAGAGTCGAGGTAGTTTCAAACACCAGAACACTCAGCATGAGGAAGTTGTGAACATTTCTGAAGCAGAATACCGGTGCATTTTTATTGCACGCACAAAACTCCATTCGAAAATCGAATGAATACCTTTCTGTGATGCCTATAACTTTTTACAGTGTGGGCTCACTACAGAATATACTGATAACAGTGTTTGTCAAGCACAAGCCTATGGACCCTCGGCTGGAGAGCAGGCTTCACTGCAGCAGCAACATGAGTGACTGCTGAGGGAAGGAATGCTCCTCGATGGCCTCTCGAGTCAAGCTTTGAAAAAAATGCACCTCAGACGAGTATCGCCTCCCACTGACGTCAAAGCCCTATTAAGGCCAAATCGGCCCAGCAGCAATGTCTTCCTGCCCCCGTTTTTTTTTTCTGTTTTTCAAGAAAATGACTCGGCTTTTTTCAGAGTATCTGCTCTGGCTGATTCCCAGTCATCTCATGTGAGACTATGTGGATGCAGTTTTGTTTGTGTATGTGACGAGCTATGTGCACCCATGTTATGCTGTGATGGCATCACTGGGGGTGAAGAGGGCAGGGTAAGTTGGACGAGATAATGTTTGGAGTTACACAGAGGCAAGACAGAGACAGATCTTAAACATTCCTGCCTCGCAGGAAGGTTAAATGGTGGCTTGGCTCGGATTTACTGCGGTTTAATTCTCTATTTCCAGTCCTCGGACAAAAAGAGACATTACTATTCTTTTTATACCAAACTCTTATTTCAGAAGACCATTATCATTAGCATAAATAACCCTATTTGACAAATACTATCTCAAAATGTATATTGTGTGCATGATCAACAATAAGCTATTTTTAGATCAAGATGGTGGTTGGATGAAAAACTACTGTAAAGCACTCAAAATGGTCATCAAGACCCCTTAGAAAAATAATAACAATAATAAATCAAAATTTAAATATGGACCATCTACATTAACAGACGAGTGTTTCCCCTACTATTAAATTAGTGGTGTGCCTGCCCCCATAACGCCCCCCACCCTTTATGGTCAAGTTAATAATATGCAATTTCATTTTCAATATAGCACCGCATCACAACAAATGTTGTTTAAGGTTAGCTTTCCTATGGAACAGGTCCATACATTGTTTGTTTACAAAGTATTGAACAAACAAGTAAACCTTAAGTTATTTCTCTTATTTACACATCAGCATATCATTTCTGTCTCTACATGGTCGTGCATTTATAATTCTGCTCTCTGTGTCGCGCACCGCTGAGTTCCACCCTTGTGCGCGCAGACACGTGAGTAGAGCGCATAATGTATGAAGAGTACAGTGGCCAGATTTTAAAAATGTTATTCCTTCAACAAAGTATATCTGCTGCGTGGCTTTGTGTTTGGTTCTATTTTGGCGAACTTTAACCAGAAACATCACAGCGAGACAGCGTGAACAAAGCCAACATATTCCTCCCCTAAGAGCTCGTCCGACAACGACCACCACAACCGAAAACACACTACAGACTACACAAATGATCTCTATGTGGGCCACATACACCAGTGCTCTGCGAATCTAAAAGCATCCTGCAAAATGACAGGGAAAACTAATAGCTGTGAAAAAGGGCATTCATGATCATGCTCCTGTGCAGCTGTAAAGACCCCAGTTACATTTATGACAGCTAAATTACACCCTGAGTGGAATTCTCATGAAAGGAGTCACAATCCGTGATTGTGATCAACTGCTATTTTTCTGCGGCGATCTTAGTCTGCAAAAGGAGCGTTACTCTCACATGAAACACATCAACAGCTCAGTTTGTCTGACCGAGTGAGGGAGGCTTGTTGTTTTCTCTCCATCTGTATTCTGCCACTGTTGCTGCATTCTATTTGTCACTTACTTTTCTGTGTCCTGCTTATTAATGAGTCTTTTCAAATGGAGAGCCAAAGCTTTATGTGTGGTACAATAAAACATAGCCATTGTGAGCCGTTTGCAGGTCTTTCGATGTCATTAACAAAACAAGGTTTTAATAGAATCACTGTTCACTGAATAGGATTGGAAACCTAACCCAAGCCTGTTTTGACCCATTGGGTTTGGTCTGGACCAACAATTCAAAATGTTTGGGTTGGGTTTGACTTTCAATGCAACTTTTGTGCTCATGCCATGTTTGGATGTTCTGGTTTTGATCACTTAATTTTCAAAGGGTTTGAGGGATTTAAAGAGAAACAAGAGCTAATGTCACTTTACCACCACTATGCTATTTGACAAACATTAACACTCTTACTTCAGTGATGTGTCAGACACATCCCTCACTGCTTCATGTGTGTCTTCCAACCTTCCCCATCTCTACATTGAGCTGACAACAATGACAGTAAAGCACAAACACACACACAATGCACACAGAGGAGAGTCTATGCTAATTGACAGGTCAAAATGAAAGAAAAAGCTAATTGTTGGATATAGCGCTGATATATTATGGAGTCTTTACACCTGGAACTGTGGGATTGCAACACATGGCCTTGAAAAAGGGGCTTATTCTCAGGAGAAGATGCGGTATGATTCATGCACACACAAATAAATGCAAGTGGAGAAAAGACCAATTGTGTGGGATGTTTTCGGCAACAAACACACAGAACATTTTGGATCTGAAAGCAACAAGCTACGGTTGTAAAAATAAGCGCAAGGTGACTGATGCAGAGTGAGTCATGTCATCAACACCGAGCAACCTAGAGGATAGAAATCAATACTTGAATCCCTCAAAACAGGAGCCTGTGTGGTGCAACTTCCTAACTATTCAGCTTCTTTTTTACAATGCTGATTATCCACCATCTTCTAAATGCAACAGCTATGTTCAATCAATTACACACAGTTTAAACGGAGGCGTTCATCCAGTATGACAATTAGGTATATATTGGTTTGTTGTCACAACTTGCAGATCTGGCAACAGTGTAACTGTGACAAACTGTTGCCTCTGGTGAGAATGTTTCCATGGTGATGGAGGCAACAGAAATAACCTAAATGCAAAGACGGGCGACAAGTAAATAGAAATGAAAACAACTGTAAGAGTAATTTGTGGTTTCAGGAATTTCTGAGGGGTCACGAGGAGCAGCTGGACATTAGCTGGAGCCAAGCGGACTGCTTGTTAAGACCTCTTAAGGTCTATTTAAAGAGCTGGCACATCTGCCCCCTGTTTGCCTTTCCAGGGCTGTAAAACCTGAAAAGTGAAAAGAGGCTGAACCGTGATGGAAGAGGACAGAGATAGTGGTTATGAGATGCACACTTAGATTGTTTGCACCACAACCTTCACATGAACACACTGAGACATACACATACACATCAGCAGTTTGAAGCGTTTTTCTTTAACCTTTCCACGAGCTGGAGCACTTAAGATGGCTATCAAGAAACATTACACTGTTGTTATGGAAACTCTATGAAACTGAAGCTCACGGAGTAAGCGCCTTAAAGCTGTATTATTCAATTTTTGCGCTTCCCTGGCCTGGAGCCGCGATTGTTTGAAATTTGAGGACTTTGATTCCTCTAGGATCACACATGGCAACACTGCACTCACATCTGTACTCGGCAAGCTGGTGCAGAAAGTAATCCATAGCTTAACAACAATATGAAACAATTGTTATGTTGTGGTGAAAACAACTTCCACAAAAATCAGATCGAAAAAAGGTGTTTCATAAAGTCACTGCATATGGTTTTTCCTCATCTTTTTTTATTCAAGGGCCCCTTGTGGCAAAAACTGCATATTGCATTTGTTTTTACTCCAAAAAGATCACAATATTTCAGTTAGAGCATCGTATTGCTGGTCCCATTATTTTTCAATTTCCTTTGGTATTGCATTGGACACATGATTAGTGATTAGTCTCGTCTGGGGGCTGCATGGTGATTTGTGATGACGGATTGACAACTCCACCACACAGAGCAAGAATCCTTCGGTGTTTGGCGGTCAAACATCGAGACAACGCTCAGTATAGCGGGGACAATTAAAATTCCGGTTGCCTCCATCACACATCACAGCGTCTGCTCAAGTATTTCACAACTTCTTCTAAGTGATGACTTTAAATTCCTTGGCATCGACCATTGAGGTCACGCGTTCGAGAATCACAACTCAAACATTTGGCAGCCTTTCTCAAGCAGTCTGGCCCCTGCCCTCTAGCTAGCTCCAGTCGATGTGCAGCCAAAGGTCAAGAGTTCTCTCTCATCAGCGTCTTGTCAGACTCGACCTCAGTCTGAGAGACAGTTGCAAGGCTGTGCTCATAAAGTGTGTCAGACCCAATGTCCAATTTATCAACAGGTTAGGACATTTACATAAATCATTTACATAGAAAAAAAATACCTTAAACTAAAAAAACAAGCACTTGAGGCCAAGTGACAAATTGCACAAAAAATAATGATGTTTAAATATACATTTAAATAAAGGGAAGATTATAGATGCATTACTGACTCATTCCATCAGGTTCTTGTCGATTTCTGTTGTACATCTAGACGCACTATGTAAGAGAAGGTTACTCTAATTGCAGTTTTAAGTTAAGTCCC
>JAFBJT010011529.1:0-54858 GCA_016785325.1 Chascanopsetta lugubris | reverse complement strand
TAAACCAACATCTCAATCACAGGCCATATATATGTCTGACACCCCTGTTTTACAACATTGGATTGTGATTCCCTCAGCCTGTCCAGTGATGGTTCTATTGATGAGACGGATTTCCTCATTTATTTCACATTAGCCCTATGTATCTATCTATCTATCTATCTATCTATCTATCTATCTATCTATCTATACTGATGTCCTTGGTTGACCTGTCTGATGTTTCTCTAGGTTCTCTCCTTTTCAGGAGATCCCCTTTGCTGTATTGGATTCACTGCATGTTTGTGCAATGACTCAATGGTTTGCTTTTTCGCCCACAGCTCTCTGGTCTTTGTGATTGTTTTGAGCCTTTTTAACAATAGTCTCGAAACCCGTGGCTAAATCCAAGAGGAGACTTTCAAACAATACATTTAAAGCACAACACTTGAGCTTGTCTCCCATTTTGATTATGATCTTTTGATCTTCAACACAAATGTTTTTGATGTACAACAAAGACTTTCTGGAACCCAACCTATGAATAATACTCCTAATAGCTAAATGAATAGGGAAGGGCATCATCTCTCTCTAATATCTCAAAACATATTTCTCTGGCACACATACACACGCATGCACGCACACACACACACACACACACACACACACACACCAGTCAATACATCTTAGCAGGCATTTTCTCTCCCTAATCTTCTAAATCACACTACAAATCAGATGTGGCCGGGGCTGACTCAGATCAAGAGGACACTAAAGAAAGGGAAAAGCACACACCCATGCTTCAAACATGCACACGCACACAAACCAGTGAAGGAGAATTAACCCCTGCTCTTCTTTTCAGAGATGAACGGTAAGAACATGAAATATTCCCTTTTGTTTAAAGCCATGTGAGAGGGAGGTAATCATGACCTCATTCACCCTGTCTTTCTCTCCCTCATTTAGCTCCCTTTTCTCTCTCTCTCTCTCTCTCTCTCTCTCTCTCTCTCTCTCTCTCTCTCACACACACACACACACACACACACACACTCACTCATCCTATCTCTCGCCTGCCAGAGGCCGAGAATGAGTGAATATCAGCCTTCACTGTGAAGCCATTAAGATAAGATGTGGAGTTTATTAGCTCCATTTTCAGCAGGTATTTAGTGAGCTGATGATCTCTGTGTTCATCCATCACTATTCTCTCATGTGGAAGAGACTTGAAGATATACTGGCCTGTTGTCACAGGATTGAGACCAAAACCGTTGTTTGTATCAGGCTGTAAACATGTTTAATTGACCTCTTACGTTGACCATTTTAACATGGGAGTCTTTGGGGATCGACTCGCTTTTTTGGAGCGAGTCCCAAGTGGCCACCCTGTGAACTGCAAGCTTTTCCACTTCCCTCTCCGTCACCCCGCAGATTGCTACTTGGTCCACATCATCCAGATAAAACCCTATGATCTCCATGTGATGACAGCAGAGCAGAGACTACAAGAGTACAAGCTCTTCTGGTGGAATTCTGTTTGTGCTTGATCGTTATATAAATGCTATAAATACATATGTTGCAAACATCAAGGGTTTCTCGGGGGCAAAACATGACATCTATCATCTGATTCAGAACCACAGACCTCCAATGCTACCGCCGCTGCTGCTGGGAGGCTAATTGCCACCCGGTGGGGTGAGATCCGTCGAGGGATGGATGAGCAAAAAAACATTATTTCCCTTGCTTCTCAACACGAGTCTCATGAGAGAAACAAGCAACCCAATGTAACATTGAATGGAGAGGGCCAGAGTCTAAGTGTCTAAGATGTGTATTAATCAATGAATCATCTCTGTTTGTGGCTTTGGATGCTGTAATGGAAATGTTGTACCTGTCAATCACCACTTTTGTAAAACTCATAGCATAATAACCTATAAACAACTCCAAAATGTTTCCTTTGTTTTGGTGCAAAAAACTACCACTTACATACAACTTACAGATCACAGTGTATTTTCAAAGGCACAAAACATCGAGTATCTCGATATAATGAAATCATAAATAAACACTCTCTAATTCTCTGTCATGTTTACACTTCTCGTGGGCCAGATTGGACCCTCTGGAACCATATGTTTGACACCCCTGCCATCGACTAAAGACCCTCTGACTCCACTTAAGATGATGCCCTAATTTGTCGGGTTAAGTAAAGTTATAGGGTTAAATTTGTCTGTTTTAGGTGGATCTAACCCTGACCTTCAAGAAGATTCTTCTATTGGGTCATGCCCCATATTTTGGAAATGTTATATGGTAGTTTTTGAGTTATACGTTGCGTGACATAGATATATATAATATATAATATGACATCTATCACTGACAAACACCTATGAAAATATAACGTCTTTGGTGGAGGTAACAACAAGGACGACTAGAATGGGAGTTTACACATAGATCATGAATGTACCCAGACATGGCTGAGGTTTTTAAAATAAGAGCTTAAGTAAAATCAGTAAACCACCCAAGAGAAACGTGTCTTTGTTGACCTTATTCTTTTCCTAATAACCTAATTAATATTGTGTGTACGCTGCATCACAGAAAAACACTGTGTGGGTAAGTGATTGGTGCAAAATCACAGGGTTGAGGGAAGGGAGGACTCCATCATCTGCCTCTGATATGACAGTTATCCTCAGGATGGTCTTACACCAAAATCACTATAATCCACTCTGCGATGGGGGTAATGGTAGGCATGGATAGGAGCGGTTACCATAGAAACGGGAGATGATAATGAAGTATGTAAGCATATGGCTATCTATAGTCAGTCTAATTTGTGTATGTGTGTGTGTGTGTGTGTGTGTGTGTGTGTGTGTGTGTGTGTGTTTGTGTGGGCTGAGCTGATAACTGATTCTTCTAAGATGCACTGCACCTGTGTGTGGGCAGGAGGCATACCAGAACAGCATGATGACCACTGTGCACAAGTTTATTCTTATTCCCAGTGTGAAAGAACTGAACATTCCGAAGCGCACACAACTTTCAAGTCGAAAATGCACCAATAAATCTGTTTTTTCTTGGACTCGTGTGGGCACTGCCAAAACCTCAGCCTCACCTGCTTTGACTCAAGAAGGACATATTTAGAAGTAACTAAAAGAGCCATTGTGACCATGTCGACAATCTACAGCTGCTGGAATGATGAAGTAACATGATTTGTAACGCGTCTGTAAAGACGCCATAGTCTCCCTGACACCGTGCTGCATAGCTGCACAGGAACCACAGGTCATTTCCACCACAACCCTTCCACGCTCTCGAGCTTGTCAACACCCAGTCTGCATCTCTTCATCCCCTCCTGTTTTTTTTTTCCATTTGCATGTGTTTAACAGCAAAACACCTTGAATGAAAACATCGACCGAGGCTCATCACGTCGACACCCTTCCATCTGCCTACACTCGCCCCTGTCCTAGTGAATCTCTGCTAAATCTGCACCTCTCATCTCTTTGCAGAATAACCAAGAAAAGAGAGGGAGAGGAAGCCAGCAGAGAAGAGAGGAGGAGAAGCTAATCTCTCTGCTCCGCCTCCTCTCTTCGCTGCCTTTCCCGGCGTCATCTTTGTCGTCTCCCTGCAAGGACTGGCAGCAGAGAAAAAGACAAGCTTTCTGCATATGACGGCGTGCACAACACACACACGCACACAAAGCAAGAGGGTAAGAAAGGGCCACGAGAACATTGAATTAAATTTGGTCAAATGACAAGTCACGCTTTCTAGCCTGCAGTGGTTGAAGGCCGATCAGAAATAAAGGCAAACAGTTGACAATGCAGTCAGAGACCTAATCGGTGTCAGAACACACAGAATGTGGCAGATATCGGGCCACTGATAGTGGAGCCAAATAAACACAAGGCCGCTTTAAAGTCCTTTTCACGCGCATGCGATTGCATTATCAAAAGTGACATTTGCTGAAGTAATGGAGATTAAACACGTACTAAATCAGGCTCTAAGCACCACAATGTGTCTGTTTCATCTCCTCAGAAGACGACAACATTCCGGCCTGACCTAAAAAAATCTGTGGATTGTAGAATAATGAAAAAAGAAAGCAATGTCTTGCTGAGTTAAATGTTCATCTACACTGACACTTTTGTTATTTGCTGTTTAGAATTTGGTGAAGTTGTTACGTCACCTCTATCACTTAGAAATAGAACTACAAAACAATTATGTATAGACATTTTTACAAACGTATTATCACCCCAATGTATGACTTCCTTTTTACATAACCCTAAAATGAGCCCTTTAATGAATATTTACACCAGGAGCGGGTCCACCCTATGGGGGCCGCCATGTTTTTACAATAGCCCAGAGTGGACGCAGTAAACATCTTTTGAGCTTTATTGACAACTAAGGGCCACCACAGGTTCTCCTGCATGCTCAAACAGGAAGGTTGAGGTGATGGATACAATACGCAACTTCATCAGTATGTCACCAAATCTTACACACTGTACCTTTAAAATAAAAAAATAAAAAATACATTGTATTCCCCTCTCGAAAATCATTCACAATGGACCTTCAAAGCCTGTGTTGCTATTTCTACCCATGTTTGGACGTTGACCCTAGGGAGGAAAAAGAAATCATAAAGCTGTCAAGAATGACCTGCTATTTTAGTCCTGGACACATAGGTAAGAAAAAGAAGCCATTATTAGAGCGGGTGGACTTATTCTTAGATAACCCTGAACAAATTGAAATCCTAAAATAGAGGCCAACCGTCCTACTTAACCTTGCAAGATAGCCCGTGGCTAAAAAGCAACAACAAGATGGCCCCACTCTAAACTAAACACAAATAAGATGGAGCAGCACATATTCAATCCCTAAACACACAGACGACAGACGCATTATCTCGGGCAACATGAGTCGTGGAGTCATTTCTCTGCTCTCAGTGAATTAAAAGACCAGCAATCGAGTATTGATTTCAGGTTTGAAGGCACCCTGGCACCCAACAGTTAAGCGCTTCGCTGCACTAGAAATAAATTATATAACTACATGCAAAGGCAAACAAGGCCTCCCAAATCCAAGCAGTGCTCTTATTCTCTATATTTAAACAATTCTCTTCATCAAAGCCAGAATCTGTCTTCCATTATCGACGTACTCTGTTTGCCATCGTCTTCTTTATCACTTTACTTCGGCATTGTTGAATCTATTCAACTATTCGTGGAGCACATAGGAGTCGTACTAATGAGGTTGTGCCAGGACAAAAAAAGATGGTGTGAAAAGTGTGCATAACAGCCATTAGTGGGAGCTGCAGGAGTTAACGTGGAGGTGAGATGAGTCAATAGAAGGCAAATATGACTTCAACATTGCAGGAGCGCTGTCAAGCATGTGCAGATGTTAATTCCTTCTTTTTGCTTGTGGAATGTGGGAAACACTGTTATCTCACTTCTGGGTGGGTGTAGCTCTGCGGTAGAGTGAATGCGTCTTGAGTGAATGAGGTTGTGGGTTCACTTCCCGGCTTCTCCGTCCGCCCTCAAATGCACATTACTGAAGATGTGGATGATGCTAATCCATGAATGGTGGGAACATGTATGTAATGTCACATGTTTTTATACAGTATGTGCTTTAGCATTGAAGCCTCAGCTACGCTTTAATGTGCTGACATTTAAAGTGTGAAATCCAGCATATCAGCATATTGCCATTTTGTGCGTTCACAATTATCGCTCATGCCTGAGAGGTGCAGTGTGTAAAATTGTGGTCATTTTTGTCTCTCCTATTGGTAGAAGAAGATATTGCAAAACAATTACAAACTAACATTTTCATAATCACCAAAATGTATTTTAGTTCCCATTATCTCTTAAATGAGCCCATCAATGTATATTTAGATGAGGGGCGGGTCCTCTCTACGGGGGTTACAAGGTTAGGTGGGACAGGTACAGTTACAGGTACATCAGCCAATCATTTTCTTTAGTAGGAAATGATGGATCCTGATTAATGAATGGCTATCGGGATGTTTTAGCAGAAATAGAACGGACGGCACGAATCTATTTGTAGCTGCTTTGCCGAGAGCAGCAGATGGACGCCTCCGACGTCAAGTACTGCAAGTGAGGCCGAGAGGCTTCAACTCAAATCTTTCCATTAACTCACCGTCAGCTAATCCTCTCAGCCTTTGAGTGCTATTCAAGATGTTGATTCACATTTATGCCGAAGACTAGAGACGAGAAGCCATCCTTAGAATTCCTGTTAATGTAAAACAAACGGTTTGGTTCTGACCTCAGTATGTTGCACCAGCTGCTCCGGTTTAAACTGCCGCACCCACAAGCATCAGAGAAGATGTCGGCAGCGAGAGCAGCTACTGTACATGAGCGGCTGATTCCTCAACATTTTTCTGCCACACATTACAGATTAAGCAGCCGCCTTCAGACTGAGGCTGCGAGTAGAGCACATTCTATCCCCTCTGTGGTTTGGTGGTGCTGCAGAGTCTGAGGAAGAAATCTGTTCTTTCCCTCCATGGCGACACAAGACACAAAAATAAATATCCAACATAAAGATTCTGCAGTACGTGCAAGTGAAATGCAGATATCCAGTTGGTCATCCCCCCCCAGTATTAGAAATCACACCTGATATAGCTCTCATAATGTCTTAGGTCTGTAGTTGTGCATATGCTTAATTTCATACAATTATAGCAATCAATATTTTATTCAGCAGAAATCATTTTCCACTTTATGCCACATTATTCCCAAAAAAAGACATCACTGGGCTTTTAATCTCTTTCAGTACATAAGGAACAAATGTTACAATTCATCTGCCTGCTGAGCTCGTCTGAGCGTCCCAGGATGCCGCCGTCCTCAGATGTTTCTGAGCTGCTTACAGGATAGAGACAAGACCACTGTGATGTGGGGCCTGTTACTGTTGAATAATAGAAACATGCAAACTTGGACTCAGAGTGTGGGTGTGACGAGCAAGAGACAAGCAGAATTTGTTCCACTGTTCAGTGAAACAGCCTCTGTGAGTGTCAGAAAGGCGTGACGATCTAATGTAACGTGTGTTACAAAACAGCCCTTCTGCCACACAAACACACACACACACACACACACACACACACACTCAATACACACAGCCATCTAGGAAATGAGAATAGGCCTCATCCATGGATAATAGTCCATCACGAACCATGATGGTTTCCTCTCGGAGAGTAAATGGCGGTAAATGGGATGTTGATTGAATCACAGCATTGTCATGTATATACCAGATGGCAAAGAGGCCTTGCACCTTACCATGACACCGATGAGACAAACAGCATCAAACAGGCCCTTATTTTATCAACACACCTTGTACTGGATGTAAAACACCATAGGAGGTAAAACAATATTCTGATTACATGAGCCACAGTGCATGTGCTGAATAACATTGACGTCATGTGGCGAGCTCTGAGGTGTTTTATGTTTTGGCGAGCTTCCATCTCATTGACCACAAGACCTGACCTCGCTGCGTGAACGGGCGGGCGAGGAAGGAGAATTCCCCGACAGCGGAGTCTCACTGCATGTAACTTTAGATTACATCTCATTACATCACACGCAGCAGCACCCAGCCGCCCAAGGACAACATCTTTTTTAATAACCTCGCCTACAACAACAGTTTGATTTTGTCTGGAGCGCAGGGCTACGGCTTATTAGTTCTCGTTGCGCCTCGGCCTGCGGCTGCATGAAAATGAAAGCTTGCATCATGGAACTGACCTATGGCACCAACTCTAGTGGAAGAGCTCTTCTTAAATGGGGGATTTGTACAAATCAATAAATTGCCCATGCAAGCAAGTAATCAAGAGAGATATACACAATTGCTGACGCCGACTTGACCTTCTTTTGCCTTTTGAGATCAATTTCATCACGTTAATATTGATTAATATCTGACCAGACGGTCGGGGGTTTGATTTCCGCCATGCTCGTACATCC
This sequence comes from Chascanopsetta lugubris, assembly GCA_016785325.1. Lineage (NCBI taxonomy): Eukaryota > Metazoa > Chordata > Actinopteri > Pleuronectiformes > Bothidae > Chascanopsetta > Chascanopsetta lugubris. The sequence goes on along the minus strand of JAFBJT010011529.1, from coordinate 47,002 downwards.
TTTGGCAAGTGCTGCAAACAGATGCTCAATGTGAAGGTTTATATGACTTGGTGAACGTAAACTGTGCAGTAAAGTGCTTCAACAATTGATTGAGCACTATATAAATACAGAGAGTACCTTGCATGTCAGCTGTAACACAATATACAAACAGCCACTTCTGTTTACAAGCTGTCTTTGGAAAGTCCATGCTCATATATGAACATGTTTTACCAGCACATGCAGCCAACCCCCACATCCTCCCATTCATAAACTCATCCACCAACTCGTAAACAAATTCATCTACAGCAAGTAAAAGAGCAACTTGACTTTTTAACCAGGCAAACACATAAATATGCTAAATGGAACCAAAGATTTGGATCACAACCTGATGGCTGGCTGGAGCCAAGGTAATGAATGCTGCCTCCTCCATGTTAGTGAATAGGGCATGAATCTAACCAGTGAGTCAAAGATGCGTTCTGCCATTATCAATAGTTCCTATCACACATATGTAGTGTACATTTTCAATTTTTCAGATCAGGTCTGTTGCCATAAACAAGGCCTGTGTAGTCACAGGAATCAACATCTGAATACCACGGCTCAATCCCCTCATGAGAACTATGCCGATTCTGGCAGAAAGTGGTAAGGATGGCAGTGTGTGGGGAACCCAGGATACTTTATCTATGGGTTGGGTTTCTGTTATAACCCTCTCTGGTAAACTCAACCAAAGTGCCTGTTAATAGAGAGTAACATGGTAAAAAATGGTTCGACATTTATGTTTAATGTGCAGGGTGAAAGGGTAAAACCAATCAACGACACAGAATGGACTGTGAGTGCATGGCTTCGCAGTTTATTCAGATGGGTGTCTTTTACACTGGCATTCACTCAGTTTCATTACACTTTGAGTCATGACACATAATGGGAAAAGAGAGGCTTCCTATTCGAGAATGAAAACCTGTTTCAGCTCTGCTTTCCCCTGAAAGTGCACAACCTTTTGTGAAAACCTTATTCAGCCAATGATTTCTGGGTCTCAGAGGTTCTTTTCACTGGACACACAGCAGAGATATTAGGATGGGTGATAGGAGTTGGGAATAGAACATGTGATGAAAAGGTTGTATAAATCAACCAAAGCTTACGGGAAATAGCAGGTTCTGAAAGCCAGCATCTTGCTACAGGCATAAGGTGACTCTGGCAAGCCAAAGGTTGGACAACGTCAGCATTTTCTTCCCGAGCCCGACAAGGAAGGGGCATGTCAGCGAAAGACAACGAGGTGTACGTGGTGCACCACTGAAAGACATAGTGGTTCTGTCTGAGTCTCCTGTGATGCATAACATTGATCATTTCAAAGGAAGAAAATGGCTGCAGTGGCTGATGGAAAAAGAGAGGGTTATTGTAGTTTGTCACTGAACTCAAAGCTACAGATTCTTACCCAGGCCTCAATCTCTCAATTTGGCACGAGCGTCAAAAAGGCATGCTGGTCTTAATAGAGCAAGCATTTGCATCTATGAGCCTGGAGCCTGCGAGGTGAGCGGTGGCTGAATGCTTCTTGTCAGTCACTGCACCTCGGTGCATTTCATTTCTCTGATACAATCTTTCAAACAGCTCAACTTGTCATGTCCACATGGTGAAGACATCTGCGGACGGGTGCGGGCAGCTGGAGTCTGAGAAGCAGGCAGCTGCCTGACCAGACTCCGGTATAAAGTGTTATCTTCTTCCTCCTGCTTTGAAATGGTAAATTTACCACTCACAGCGATTTGATGTATTGTTTGCAAAGATTGCACGTAAACACGTCACCACCCCACTGAGCATCTCACTGAACCCTAAACAAAACAGAATAAAGCATTTGCTGATATCAATTTCAAAGAGAAAAAAAATGTAATGTCATTTTTTTCCCCCCAGTTTTTCACGACATTAAACTGGTGTGTTTTGTAAACAACAGGTCGAATCCACACGTCAAAGCTATAGCCAACCTGACAATCAGACTGAATAGAATCAACAATATCAGTATCACTGTGGCGCCACTGTGCTCGTTGACGTGTCATGTGTCCTGAATCAAGGTTGAAGAGTTGTGTCTGCGTCACAAACATTAGATAACAAACAATGAACCTTTCTCTCAGCACTTCGGGTACCATATCATTAGTGGCAGGCGTCTTTTCATTTACGAAGTTAGCACGCTTCAATACTGAACTATTCCTCCAAGTGAAACGGCAGAGAAGAGTGAATGAGAGTTGGTGATTATTTTTCCAGTTCTACCCTGAATACTTCTTTTTTATTTCTCCATTGCTGTGACATACATGGAGAAAGAGGGCAGGGCTCTCCCTCGAGAATGGAATAAGGGCGCCACGCCATCGCACCACAGTCTTAGCGCCATCGTACCATTCACACCCCCCCCCCCCCCCCCCCCCCCCCCCCCCCCCCCCCCCCCCCCCCATCCCCCCCCCCCCCCCCCCCGGCAACAAACGGCATCCTACTCCAAATTTCTGGGGCGAGCCCTGGAGGGGGATGGAAAATGGAGGCAAAAGGCATTCGAGTCATGCCTGGCATACTCCCAGACAGGCAGGAGATGGTTAGGATGGCAGAGAACGCGGCCCACAGATCGGCTCACAGCCTCTTGTGCGGCGAAATGATTTGTTCAAAGTGAGTGGTGTTTGTTCAAACTTGTATAAACGCTGCTCCGTCATCTGCTGTAGTGAGGCGGTGCTGACGCAACACGTCCAAGTAGCTGACCATTATCTCTTCCCAGCGACATAACACAAAGAGACATGACCTTGTGCGTCCCCATGACTCCATATCTAAGCATATACACACACGCACACGCACACACACACGCGGAATATTAGTGCATGACCCAAGGGAATTTCACAGAAAGAATAAGCCCAGAACTTCCCGCATTGCCCTGACTCCTCCCTCTGCTCCTTCCGTCCTCTACACCATCCTCTTCCTCCGTCTGGCCCTCTTCCTCAGCCCCCTCTCCGTTTGGCTTCATCCTTACTCCCAATACATCCCTTTACACACTTCCTTCTTTGATTCCGTCACTATTTCCAGCCGCTCCTCCCCTTCCCTTCTCTCCCTCTGGACAGGCAGGAAACACACGGTGAAAACTTTTAAAGACACTCGACTCAATGTGTGCGGCTACGATAAGAATCGGAGCCACCTCCGGGTGTTTCCCTCTAGATTGTGACGTTTTTCTAAATTATGACAATTAAAGTGACACGGGTGTTCATCCAAATAGGGCTGCATAACCATTTTTTTAAAGGCAGCTTCTTGGTATAAAAATCTATGATTCTATCTATCGTGACATACATGAGTGCAGAGTAACAGCATAAAATAATCCATAATCTTAGGTCTGAATATTTAACCTCTTGTCTCATCTGTACTGGTAATATGTGAGATCTGTTTTCATCCATATTTCAGTGATGCAACATCACAAACGTCCTGGTAACAATGAGCAGGAAGTGGAAAAAACAGCAACAGCATGATAGTCTGTGCCTAATTTGTGCCGGATACAGCCGGATCAAATGTTCCTGCACCTTTCACATCGGAACCGGGACGTGGGACCTCAAGATGTACGTCATAGGAGAGAGAGAGGGAGAAAGGGAGAGAGAATCGCAATTGCTCGAAGGGACCATCTGCAAAGTGCAGCACCACAAAGTGTTAATAAAAATCCAATCATAGCTCTTGCTGTACACCAAAATCACTTCGGACGCCACGATGTTCACATTACAACAAGGTACTGCATTATATTTTTTTTTATAAATTGTTGTTAAAGTACAAATAAATAACTGCAGATATTAATCTCACTTTGCAGACGAACACTTGGCGTGTTACCTTGGTAACTAACCTCCAACCCCACCCCTGGGCCGACACCTAAGCTATCGTTTACTCTTCATGGCTTGACATGTGATAAAAGGTGAATTCACAGAATGGAAAATGCACGTGAACGCAAGGACACGCCCACATTACTCACATACTACATGTAGTGTTACGCATTCACGCCACAAAGGGCTAAAAGTGTAAGACAATCTGCAAACATATTCTTTGCTTTATAACCTACAATTACATGTTGGCATTTCCCCTCTGACCTCAGGTTTCTGCATGACTCACTGGTGTCACGCCTCTCTGGCTGAACATAGCAGCCTAGCGGCAACCAGGACGAGTAACAAGCCCACTATTCTTGTGAAGAGTGTCATGTGTGGTGTAAATATGTAAATACGCGGCCCTGTCCTGTGATACGACACAGGGAGACATCTCGTCGCACCCCATTCCGCAGTGATCCTCTTCAGTTCCTCGAAAGCCTTTCTAAGCAGCCCTGAGAGGGAGACAATCACAAACCCACAGCAGGTAGCACATGCCACCATGAGCAGAGCTTTCACACTCCCACCAGAGCAAGAGATTGAAAGGAGAGGATTTCAAAGCGTGCTGTCATTTCGTTCCAACCCTTCCTCTGCCTCCACATCACTGCCTTTCTTTAAGCTCACGATCGGAGAATCACAAGATGTCATTTGAGACGCTGCGCTGCGCCAAGACCATTATTCCAGCTGACTTCCTCCCGACCTTCATCTGTACACAGAGGCAACAAAACTAACAACGCGAGCCTCAAAAAACTGTGACACGCTGCGCTCGGAAAGAGATGTCACTGTTCTTGTATGGGTATACGTGCCTTGACAAGAAGAGAGCAATTATCTGAACATTCTCATTTTAGACACGAGACATAATAGGCTGAACGCAGGCAATGGGCCTTTCTCTGACGCCGTCATCAAGTGCAACTGTTGTCCGGTGAGAAAACACCACTGTTGCGTTGGTGTCACCATGCGCAACCAAGCGTGGATTTAAGGCAAGGTGATGAACGGGAGTGTGTTTGTGTGTGTGAGTGTGTTACCTCTATGGACCACCCCACCACCATCACCCCTCACGAGCCGCAAACCCAAACTGAGGAACATTTAAAACTTCTCAAATGAATCTACTGGTTTGGACCTGAGATAGTACAGAATATCAGAAATAAGTTTAATGATAAAAAAAAAAAAAGACAAGCAGCAGGTGGCGATGCTAGAGGTGGATATATTCCCATATACACACTTTTACACAAAAACAAACTTCTATCTGTAGACTGGCAGGCGTCTATTAGAATTACAGGGCATCATCGCCACCTACTGTTAAGGAGTGTGATTAGGCGGCACTGCATGGAAAATCCTCTTCAAAATAAAAGCACATGATTTTTTTTCACAACTCTTTTTTTTCCCTAGGGTCAAAGGCCCCACAGAAAATGGGGCCGCGACCCACTTTTGGGTTGCGACCCACCAATTGAGAATAACTGGTTTAAAAGGACCAGTGGGTCGAATAGGGACCAAAGGATGGACCACAACTGCATTTCCACGGTCATGGTCAAGTACTGGTTAAGGCGTCATGGGTAAATGATAGTAAAGTTGAAGTTAGAGTTGTGTATAACTTGGTAATGGTGAGAGTGATGGATACTGTCAACAGTGAATGAAGGCCAATGCAAAGTCCTCATCTTGCCCCTTTGTGCAATCAAAGGGGGCAGCATACCGATAATAATGATACAATCTTGTGTTATTGGAAAAGCCCACAATCAATACACTTAGTGTAGAATCCAGAAGTGATTATGAGGTGTGGTACTGGTCCACTTATAACAACAACTGGTAACTGATCATCATACAGTTACTACACTCAGGAGTAGGTCTTCTCCGCCACGTTGCACTGGCATGTTTTTGAACTAGCCCAGAATGATCAGAAGTCAACTCCTTCAGCCTGTTTCCATGTGACATCGATTACATGTATGTCTGTCCCTCCCCCCGAGGTCACTACTACTTTCTCTCTCCGTCTAAGGACAGAGGGTGTTACTCTCCTGCTGCAACAGATTGTGATTTGTATATGTGGGCTGTGTAAATACAATTTGATTTGATTTACATGTGGGGGTGTACTGCTGCTCCTCACATGTGGCAGGAGGTTATACACATGCACAGCGCTGGCCGGTGAGGGGAGGGTGGGGTGCAGGGAAGTACGCTGCATCATGCAACTTCACCACTAGATATCACTATATCCTACGCACCGTTGACGGCGTTGTACGTCTGGACACTGTAAAGAGGGTCTTGTTTTGTTTGTTTAGAATCGCACTGAAAGGGGCGATATTCAAGATGTGAATGGGGGATATGTGTAAGATGTAGAGCAAGAAGAGATGTGGGGAGAAGAAGTAGAAGAAGAAGAAGAAGAAGGCGTAGTAGTAGTCGAAGAAGAAGAAGACTTGGTAGAATAAGACGAAGTAGGAGTAGTAGAAGAAGAGGAAGATTGGCGGGAAGAAGTAGTAGTACAAGAAGTAGAAGTAGTAGTAGTAGTAGAAGAAGAAGAAGAAGAAGAAGAAGAAGAAGAAGAAGAAGAAGAAGAAGCTCTTTCGCAGTTCATGTTGTGTGTAACCTCCTCCTGTCACACGTGAGGAGCAGCACATCCCATAAGTCCCGAGGACACCCAAACAAAAGAGGGGTAAAATACGAAGAAGAAGAAGAAGAAGAAGAAGAAGAGGAAGAAGAAGAAGAAGAAGAAGGGAGTAAACTTACCTCCTCCACCGTCAGAGGCATGCATATCCTGTACTCCTTCAGCAACATCTCTTCGTCCCTGCCCGGTGTGTTCTTCACAATGTGTCACCTCACACCAGCCGAAGTCAAACGCTCCCTTCCCTCTGCTGCCGCCCGACGGGATGTGTGAAAGACCCGGAGACGTGTCAGCGCATGTGGATGGAGGATGGTGAGCCCCGGTTCAGGACAGACAGCCCGACTCGCAAAGGAGCTGGTTCATCGGCACCGGAGCAGTTGGGGACCGTCTCTCTGCTGCTGCGGTGATGAGGTGGACGTCAGGGGAGAGAGTGAGTGAGTAAGTAAGTGAGTGAAGCACAGAATGAGCTGGGCTGTCCCCTCCTTTTACACCGAGCAGTCAAGTCGTGTCTAAACAATAGCGGACGGGACCGGAAACCATGGGAAGTGTGGCTTCAAAATAAGAGTGCGACAATGATCGCTTTGAAGATCAAAGACTGTTAAAGTCAACTTTAATGTCACGCTGTCTTATGTACAGGACATACAAAGGATTAATAGTGTGTGTGTGTGTTTGTCCCTCACACCCAGTGTGCAAAAAATGCAAATATACTTGTTTTCAAACTTGCCATTGCTAAATAATGTAATTGTCTGAAAACAAATATTCACCACATCAAGTGGTGAATGTTCCTGCTGAAATCCCCATCACCTAATCATGCACTTCCAAACAGCTAATTGCCAGAGTTATTACAGAAACTAGAACAGTGTTTACTTTTTTCCTGTGAACCTGGTGATGCAACATGGCAGCCTCCATTGAGGCCCATCTCCATATGTAACTGTGAGCACTCATTGCACAGGAATGAAAATAAGACCTTGTACATCAAGGTGATTATACCTATAAAGCACAATGCTTATTTTCTTCATCATTTGAATTTGTATGTGGATTTTATGGTACGTTTTCACTCATTTACTTCGTCTTAATATTACAAACTGGATCTTATAGGAGAATGTTGTCTTTTGCCCTCCACAATAAGAGCAGTCCAAAGCTCCAGTACGCTTGTTTTGCTTAATCTGTGACACAGCTATGAATCAAGCTGTAAACAAGGATTTACTTAAGTGGGCACATTACTGAATCAGAAATTGTGGATGGATGGACTTTTTTATCCCACGTTTTTGTAACAACAGCAAGGCACAGAATACACAGAGAAATATGAAAAATATACAAATATCAAATGAATAAAACAGAATGTAGAGCTAGTTACAACGGGTTTTATTTTGAAATGTCTGACCGGATGCAACATTGTCTCATGCAGTCTTTCTTCAAACACACAGGTCTCCTCGGGTTACCGCTTCAAGTGAATTGTCCAAATAACTGAAAAGGATACGTGTGTTATTCAAAATTACATCGGAGAGAGAGACACAGAGAGAGAGAGGGGGGGGGAGGAGAGAAATAGAAGAAGAAGAAGGATGAGGTGGAGGAGGATGTGTGTTTTCTGCAGTTTGTCTTCCTCTGGTTGAGTGAGCAGAGGAGTCGGAAAATTGAAGCTGCCTCCGTCCTGCCTGCAGCCACAGCACAGGAAACATCACCTCACAGCTGCTTCTGCTGCAAGACTACATGACACACACACACACTCACACACACACACACACACACACACACACACACACACACACACACACACACACACACACACACACACACACACACACACACACAAAGAAAGTTGTTGTCTCCATGACTTGAGAGGTCACTGACCTAAATCGATTCCCTTGAGACTTTCTTTTACTTGGTTAGATAAACCATACTTTCTTGCAAGGCCACAAAGTTAGAACTTAGTCATAACCATCGCTAACATTGACTTAACTCAACCTTGAATTAAGCTTCACCCAAACTTTACCCAAAAACAACTTAACCTTCACCAAACTTGACCCTTATCTATAATTGAACAATTTCATGACAAAGGCAAACCTTCATGATCACACTTAGTATCGAGAATTACACGTCAGAAATATTTGTAACACACACGCACACACACACACACACACACACACACACACACACACACGACACACTTCTTCCTCTACTGTGAGATACCACTGCAGGAAATGAACAGTGAAATGTGTGAGAACCGGCGAGTGACAGAGACTCTGGTCTGTGACACTAAGGAAGTGAAGGCGAGGATTGACATCTGCATGTAGGTCAGCTGGTGAACCACACTGAGGCATTGTATTAGGATGCAGATGTGAACATCTCAGAGATTTTATTTTTGACAAAGACAGCCAACAGACTATATCTGCGTCTGTTCACGAGACGGCTAAGTGCACAAATACAATCACCATGAAGTATCATAGAAGAATGATCATGTCACCTGATGACACCGTTTACGATCTTGTCAGGTGTGTAAAAAACAAGCTTTTTTATAGGCTTGTATTAGTGATGCTGTTTTATTCAAAACATTTGCTTTGTCTTCATCTTTAAGGTAAATGTGTCAAACAACCCACCACCTGCAGCGACTGTCTTCATAAGTATAACCTTAACCTCACTTGCTATGAATCCGAAATAGAGAGAATTACTTAATTTAGATTAAAAGCTTTTTTTTTTTATCTCCCTCTGAATATTTATGAGACGATGATGCTGACAAACAAAGTTTCCATCCGACAGCAAACATCCATCCGGCCCACAGAAATACATGCAGCTTGGAAACCACTGTGAAACACGCTTTTCATTTCAACCCCGCTCCTAATCCCCAAAGTCATACGTATGTGAGCAGCTCTGTGAAGCAGATCCACTTCATGTATGGGCGCCTGTGCTACTGCTGCTTTTATGGAGATACCACGAAATGTAGCATGTGTGTGACCTTTAGCTAATAACGGTGCGCTGGACGGTTAACGCGTTATCGGTGCTGTACGTTGGCTGTCGGCTTCTTTACAAAGGAAACTGGAGTGTAGTGATTCAATGAGTGAGAAGGCAGCTGTTTGAAACCATAATGAATTTTCTCCATGTATTTCCTCTAACGCTCTGATTGATTCTTCCCATTAACACCACATCAGGATTATAATACAGTTCTCCCCTGTGTGTGTTCGTGTGAAAGGCCCCTGTAGTGTGCAGTGTGTAGCTGCACATTAAATGGACATTATGAATTAACCGAGTCACATTTCCAGGGCAGGAATTTGCATAACGGCACACACTAAGCTCACAAGGTCGTACATTAAGAGCCATTAAAAGCTAAAGGAGCTAAGGTGAACAGTTTTTCGAGGCTCGCAGAAAATTAAAAAAAATAAACTGTTATTATAGCTGTAACTGCCTTTATGGCCCTGGTTTATATTGAGGCAGCGGAAGTACATGAGAGCCACACAGTCATTTTACCGTATGAGCTCACAGTGTGTGTAGCCTCAGATGAATTACATTACATTCTACTGTAGATTAAAGATGAAGTGGGTAAGATTTAGGTGATTAAAACTAATGTTTTCACTTGTGTTGAATAATCACCTAGATGTGTTATGTTTCACCCAATATGATCATTTATATTTACATTCTCTCATGAGGCCTCCATGTTGCACCACCATGTTTTACAGCCTGAACACCCTGTGAGCCAATAATCACTATCATAGGTTTTCCTATATGTGCTCAGAAGGGAAGAGTGAACTGAGTGGTGTTCAGATTCAGTTCCTGTTTACTCGTACAAATGGCAATAAACTCGATTCTGTCCTACTCTATTACTGCATAGAGGTGATAATGATGTGGGACGTTTCATTAATGTGCATTATAGGTTCAACAGTTGAAGTTCTTGTCCGTATCTTAAGTGTTGCAAACTATCTTTAACGTCAACAAAGCATCTAATAGGCATTAAGATGACTGAAGTCAACGAGAGGCTCATCCAGATGCCTGAAGACATAATAAGAGATGATGATGATGATGATGATGATGATGATGATGATGGTGAAGATATGAGCAGGCATGTCAATTACGCTCTTTGAATCCAGCCTGTTACTCATAACATGTGACCTCCACAGAAAAGGTTCGATTTTTGTTTGTGTGTCTGTCAGTTGATTTGTCAGTGGATGATCCCTGGATCTTGTTGTTGAAGGGACTGATACCCATGAGTGTGTGAAATTCCTGATTAAAGTGTGAATAGAGTAAACTGAAAAGTCGATTCATACGAGGGGGCCCTCTTCAACACCAGGCTACTTTCATGTTTAACCTCCTTCTATTTCTGTCCCATCAATTCCAGTCAGCCGCCTGATTATTGGCCATTAATTCAAGGCCTTGTATAATTTAGGAGGGGAAAGCCATTTCCAAACTTTAGGGGCGTGCAATCAAAACAACATTTATATTAATTCCTGCTTTTGTGTCACAACAGGAGGCTCTTTCATGTGAGTGGTAGTGTTTGAGGCAGCTATCCATGATCTAATCTATCGAACGATGACCCAACTATTTCAATAAGGTCTGTGTTGATTAGGGAGCAGATTGGAGCCTGATCTTATCTGTGTAGCGTCAATGATACCAGATGAGTCTGTGAGCTCTGAATCAGACACATAGTCTAGTCCCAGTTCTGCATGTCCCACTTTTTATAAGTATGAATCATTTGCAGATAACGAATAATCAGCTTAGATTTTTGTTTTTGGCCTCGTATGTCAGTGATTTTTAGGTCTACCTTTGCCCTGTTCTCTTGTGTATGGTTCTTACCGATAATATTGATAATGGGATATATTATGGTAACTGTTGACATTTTCAAATATCTGGAGCCTTGAAATAATCTATGATAAAATGTTGCTGTGTCTATTTTCAATCAGCAGTCTTGTTCCACATCATTTGTTATGTCCCTTTGGTTGAATCATGGTTAAACTCAGCGTTATCAGGTCCATAATGCATATGAGGAGGCTGCACTTAAACCAAACTGATTTTTAGCTCAGGGCTGAAGGGCTTTTCTGTGCCACAAGCAACTAAAATCGCTGACCCACTTTGGCCTTATTTATGGGGGCACAGGAGCCTTTTAGGTCACTGACCTGTGCTAAGGCAGGAATGCAGTCATTAAGGAGACACCTACTGGTGGCCTAAAGTTATTGCACCCACTGTTCATTCATGTGCTGTGGTCCATTCACAAAGGTCCTCATTCATTGCACTTTACAAGTATTGATGAGTGATTAAGAGTTTCCATTTATTTTCTTTGTGTTGTTATTGACGTCCTGTTCTTAACTCTTATTTTTGGTTTGATAGTCTTTTTGTCCATTTATTTCTTTTTAGTCATTTTATGTGGCTGAGTAGAAGAGTCAGATAAAGATAACCCTTAAGAGATTATGGTTTAAGATGCAAATTAATTAAAAGAGGTTTTTAACAGACTTTCTTTCTCAAGATTATGATTATGATGATGGTGGTTATTATTATTATTATTGTTGTTATTGTAATTACTGTTGTTATTTTTTATTATAATTATTATCATCATCACATCACAGGCACATTGCTTACATCATCAAAGCACTTCTATCCTTTTACATCTTAATTGCTATAGGTAAAATATGTGTCAGATCAAGAAAATCTTGGGCTCTACATAGATATCGTTCACATATATCTTTTTAAAGTAGATTTTTATATTTTTTTCAAAAGGATTATTTTTTATATTCATGGAAATAGTTGGAGTATGAATTGTATAATTTATTCCAGTCGTATTGTTTATTTAGCATTTGCAAAAAATAAATACTTCAATGTGTATTTCTGGCATCTCATTTTACAGGCACACTGTTAATTTGAATGAGCAGTTCCATATAATATAAAGGATATCAACACCTTTTCTAACGGGTCCTCACTGGGTCCTTCAGGCGCTTTGGGCAGCTTTCCGATTCTCTCCTCTGATTGGTCGCCACCTCGTTCCGTTCATTTGACAAGCAAAATACTGCTCTACCGAGTTTGGTTGCAAGAAAAGAAAGTCTGAGCGCTATCCTCACTTACACACGGTAACCATGACCGAGGAGCGATCCGAGAGATCCGATGGCAGGATCGTCAAGATGGAGGTCGACTACAGTTCAACTGTGGACCAGCGCTTGCCGGAGTGTGAAAAAATGGCCAAAGTAAGCGATGAGCGAAGGAGGCCAGCGCCGGCTGAGTCATGGTGCATCAGGACCACTGCGTTAGCATTTAAGCTAACTCATTGGGTGTAGCGTTACATGTAAACTCATGTGTCATAACCGCCGTAAAGTGAAGATGCTGCGTTACTTTAAAATAATGACCACAATTATACAATTGGTATAATTGGTTTGGTTTTCATTTCCTAATGCTTGATTTAATGTGAAGCTAAAATGTTAACAATGGAATCAGTCATGTCATTAGCAACATAGCTAACTTGCTAGCCGGGCTGAGTACCCTTAACATTGAGACATTTCAATTACATTAAAAAAACAATTGACACTACCGACGGCAGTATTGGGTGTGACTGACGTGTACATTGTGTATTTTCTATAGGAGGGTAAACTACAGGAAGCCGTTGAGAGCCTGTTGTCATTGGAGAAACAGACAAGAACAGTAAGTCAATTGACTTATATGTATATTTTTGTCCTTCTAACTATATAAAACCAACTTGTTTACCTTCTCTTCATCAATATGTGGAACTTACAATCACTGTACATTTGGCATTCAACCCTGTAGCAAAGCACTTGCATGTCTATATAATTCCACTCTTCAGCTTGTACAGTGAACTGATTTTGCGGGAAAAATTGCAATGGGTTGACTTTAAGTATCAAAGTTATTTATGAAAAACATACTTACTCTGCTGACATCTCTTGCTCAGGCCTCAGACATGGTGTCTACATCCAGAATACTGGTGGCTGTGGTTCAGATGTGTCATGAAGCCAAGGACTGGGATGCCCTGAATGAAAACATCATGTTGCTGACCAAAAGAAGAAGTCAACTCAAACAGGTCAGATCCTTCTTTGTGAGACTTCAAACTCGCATGGACGACTGTCTTTGTAGATTGTCAAGGTCCATTACTGAGACCTACCTCTAACTGATGTTGTGACCTTTCTCAACAGGCTGTTGCTAAAATGGTACAAGAGTGTTACAAGTATGTGGATTCGATGACTGATCTGACCATCAAGCTGAGGCTCATCGACACGCTTCGCACCGTGACTGCTGGCAAGGTGTGGGATGTGTTTGTTTCAACAGAACTACTATACGCTCACGTGTGGAATTGAACGTCATTAGTATGTAATGCACGCGAATAGCTGACAGATGTAGAGAGTTTAAACCAAGTGGTTGAGCAAGCGCCAAGAGGTTTGTCAGGAGCTCTGGTCTTCTCAACACATTAGTCCCTTGCTCACTGACGCATGTCCTCCGACACAGATCTATGTCGAGATTGAACGTGCCAGACTGACGAAGACCTTGGCCAATATCAAGGAGCAGAGTGGAGATGTGAAAGAAGCTGCCGCCATCCTTCAGGAACTGCAGGTGAGACACTGGCCTAACGTTCATAATGTTCATATTTTATGTCATCGCTAATATATATACAAATATTTGCAAATTAAATAAATGTGCTTTTTTTGGGCTCAGGTGGAGACATATGGTTCCATGGAGAAGAAGGAGAAAGTGGAGTTTATCCTGGAACAGATGAGGCTGTGTATTGCAGTGAAAGATTACATCCGCACCCAGATCATCAGCAAGAAGATTAATACCAAATTCTTCCAAGAGGAGGGCAGCGAGGTAAGAACGAGGGCATGAATGGAGTGTTAATGAAATGATCTGAAGTGAATAGGTCTGTGTTACTCAATGTTAACTCTTCCACGTGGTCTGTGTTTTAGGAGTTGAAGCTCAAGTATTACGACCTAATGACTCAGGTGGACCAGCATGAAGGCTCCTATCTGTCCATCTGCAAACACCACCATGCCATTTATGACACGCCCTGCATCTTGGAGGACAGCAGCAAGTGGCAACAGGTACATGACTTTTCTTTGAATCTTTGCTTAAGAAAATATTCCAATAAAACCATCCATATTCTTCTTTCCTTGTAGACTTCTCTGTTTGAGAATTGATGGAAAAGCAAAATACACATTTGTCTTTCAGGCCCTGAAGAGCGTGGTGCTGTATGTAATTCTAGCTCCTTACGATAACGAGCAGTCAGACCTCGTGCACAGATTCAGTGCAGACAAGAAACTGGAGGATATCCCCAAATACAAGTAAGACAATCTCTTGCCCTTAGTTTTCCGCTTCAACTCCGGCCACAAACATATATCACATTTTTCAATAGAGGATAAGCATTAGGAAAACCAATATCAAGTCATTGAGTTTACATATTAGCCAGTTTGTGGCCCAAATCATTCAGTGTGTGTGTGTTTAGTTTTCCACTCACACATGGTGATATTGCTTGCATGCCCTCTATATCAAGTTGAGAACAGAGTGACATTTTCAACATATTCCTCATCTGTTCCCAGGGACCTTCTGAAGCAGTTTACCACTATGGAGTTGATGCGCTGGGCCTCCCTGGTGGAGGATTATGGAAAGGAGTTGAGAGAGGGCTCACCTGACAGCCCCGCCACAGACGTCTTTGCATACTCAGAGGAGGGCGAGAAGAGGTGGCAAGACCTGAAGAACAGAGTGGTGGAGCATGTAAGGCATACACCTCTCTGCGCTTTCGAGCTGAAGCTGAAAATCACTAAGGATACATCTTTGATATTTGATGTATTTATAATTAGATTTTCTTCACTTGTTCTGCTATATGTATGTATATCAACATAATTTGTCCCTCAATCCCCCAGAACATCAGAATCATGGCCAAATATTACACCAGAATCACTATGAAGAGGATGGCTGGACTCCTCGACCTCTCCATTGATGTAAGCAACACTTTCTGTATAGTGTGTACACAGTGATGACTTATGTTTGATATTTGCTCACTTAGAAAATAAACCAAAATGTTTGAATTGAGTGTCTGAAATGATCAATTGTGTGGTAATGGAAATGTAAAGATACTGTAACACAAGAATGTGATTTCTCTCTGTCCAAATATATTTCTCAGGAATCAGAAGAATTCCTCTCCAATCTTGTTGTGAACAAGACGATCTATGCCAAGGTTGACCGAATGGCTGGCATCATCAACTTCCAGAGGCCAAAAGACCCCAACGACCTGCTCAACGACTGGTCGCACAAACTCAACTCTCTCATGTCCCTGGTCAACAAGACCACCCATCTGATTGCCAAGGAGGAGATGATCCACAACCTGCAGTGAAAAAGGAATACGTTGTTGGGGTTTCTCTTTTTGTTTGTTTGTTCCGCTCGATATTTTTTGTTTTACCGTCTAGGCAAATGTTTTTGAATATACATTGTATTTGCGGACTGTGAATGCAGCATTATTCCAATATCATATAATTTGAGAATAATCTGCAGCACATGCACAGCACATCAACTCTTCATTTTGTTGCCTTTTGGTTAAACTTGGACAATAAACATTTTTACTAAGATTGGCTATTCAAATCAGAATTTAATGCTGTACAAAATCTGTTAAAATCTGTTTTGACTGTATTCTCACCATTGTAAACAATAAACTCCTCATGCTAAGCCCACGATTGCGTGCATACTTATATATTTTATAACGTGAGGGGGTTAGTCGTTCATTTAGAAGTAATATATAAATGTTGGTCATATTTGAAAGAGATCAGAAAATGGTCCTTGATCTCTATCAAACACCTGAGTTTGATAGAGCTGGAAGTTTACATCATAGTGAGCAGTGAAGCTGTACTTACTACTACTACTCAGGGTGGACAGGAAGAACAGTCATTGTGATCAGGCAGGAAAACATCACTCATTTCACCTTTCAAACAATGCTTTGATATAAAGCCAAAAAATATGAAATATATTTAAAGAGAATGCAGTTCAGCTCATTTTCAGTCATGATTGGACCATGGTGGAAATATATCTTCTTTTCAGTTTGATGTCATGTTTCCTGTTAAATGCATCACTTTAAACTAAAGTTGCCACACCACAACAGTAAGCAGCTCATTTCCAATCTACACTGTGCTCTCTGATGTAACTGCTAATTTAACTCTAATCAATCTTTGGACTTATTGGTGTTGTTTTGATCCAATGACACAATCACAGTTGGAGTTTAGTGAGTAAATGTACATTGTGAAGAATAGCCTTCAGTTTTCATTAAAACCCAAGGGGTGTTCAGTTTGTCCACCCTGGGCTTCTGTAGAAACATGGTGGTCCAACATGGAGAGGATCCACTTCTGGTGAAAACTATGAGGCCCATTTTGGGGTAATAACAAGCCATACATTCAGGTGACTATACAGCCATAAAAACATCAGAATATCAGTTTCTTTTTCTGTTTCTGCTCTTTAATATTGAAATAATTGCACCTAAACCGTTCACGAAGCACACCTTAAACACTTGTATGCCACCATGTTTTCATCTACTTACTATAAGTCCTATTAGTCCATTTTTTTCCGTGACCTCGACCAACTTTTTTTCCCAGCTAACAAAGATGTGTATGTTCAAATTCAGTTTCAGTTGCCTATTTTTCAGGGCGCAGCAGTTTATGCTCAAAATGTCTATTTACATTACTAGTATTTGTCAATCTTTTTTCAGTCACTACCTTTAATGAGTTGGAGATGAATTATTGCCTCCTTGCTTTCAGAAAATTAGTATGAACAACAGCAACAACAGCAGCAGTATCAATAACAACAACAACAACACTATATTAATATTCTTATTATTACTATTGTTTTTTGTATTTTATTATATTTATTTATTTATAATTTCCAGCAAGACAAAGTGACCACTGGCAGATGTAAACAAGTGAGAATGACTGCAGTGATGTTTGATGTCCCAGTTTTAGAGAATGTGGGTAATTCCACCCAAGAACACACGCACACACGCACAGTCCCCTCAACCTTCAGATCAGTACATCCCACTATGCTTTGCGATGGTCTGACAAGTGGATCCAAGATGGCGTAGAAAGTAAAGCTAGGTAAGTATTGACTTCCTATTTTCAGCCCTTCTAGCTGCCCTTTCCTCAGCAAACCCACTGACACGGGTGTCCTTTTCAAATCACTGATATACCAACGAATACTCAGGGTCGGTGCACGGACAACAGCGCGATGTCACGTCCATGAAATGCGCCTAAACACCGTGGCAAATCTGCAGGCCCGAACCCGTTTTGTTTCGGCGAACCTAGCTAGCTAGCAAGCTAACGTTAACAAGCCAGCCAGCTATTCTTGTTGTGAGCCAGTTCCGTGCCAAGAAAAGGCCGTGTTCCGGCTAACGTGCTAACTTTTAGCTGTGCACAGTCTGGTTAACGGGGCAACACTGTTTACAACGTGTAAATACGGGCAAAGCTAAGTTAGCTTGCCTAGCGTGGGGGACGTTTTTCTGGGCTTTGTAGCGCTGCCGTCATCGCTCCTACTTCCAACAGTCATGACAAGTTTAGCAGACAACAGCCAGAAGTACGTGACAAAACACCACAACAAACCAACACTGGCATTTGTCTCTAGTATTGTGTTTTATTTTCACATTCAACCCATACGCCTAAAGATACGCATTATTCCGTACATGTTTTTATCACATCGCAGCCACCGAGCTAAGATAACACGTCCAGTCCACGGTGCTGCCTGTAGTTACAGGAGTAGGAGCCCACGACTGGACCACAAAAACAAGCCCAGTGTCCACCCACTGTATTCCGCCAAACCGTTTGTTGTTGTCTCCATCAAGAGTCTGTATTGCCATTACTAACCTAAGGTAACAGCTATGCCCACAGATCTCGTAAACAGGGAGTGTTGGACGCCACTTCATAGATTTTTATGTAACTTGTGTTATTCTGAGCACTTAAGTATCAGTTGAGTAATGATTGGTTTCATTTATGAGGCTTGTTTCAACTTCACTAGACTGTGATGATCTCGATTCAGATTGTAACTTTGTTGAAATGAGCGGAAGTGATCTCTATATGATTTGCTTTTGGCCATTTTGTTTTGATTGTCTAAATCCACTCCCTTTATCCAGACTTGTTGTCTCTTAATTAGAGTATCTGTTAGATCAGTTCTGTTTGATTTCATATTTTGCTTTTCTCTGCTAAGGCCCAAGAAACTTCCAAACCTTAACCTGGCACATTGTATACAACTGGACCAGTGATCTTGTGTAAATAGAAACTCCAATGTTGCAAACAGTTTAAATCCAGCTCTACATACACCTGGACGCCTGTCTTAAAATCAATCAGTCTTACCTGTGGTTTCACATTTAACATTTCCTATTTTTCTGCTTAACTAAGCAACTTCAAAAGCCTTATATTACAACATTTAAATGTGCGAATTTGATGATCTATTGTGAAACTTGTAACTCCAATGTTACAGATGCCCCTTTGACAGTAGTGTGATTTAATGATTTCTCTGTGATGCATGTAAATGCCATTTTATTTTGTCTGTTTGAAGTCAGTCTTATGTTTGGTTTCACATTTGCTTACTTTAAATTTCTCTGCTGATGCTCAAAAGATTTCCGATCCTCCTGCAACACTCTGTCACCTATCGGGCTGAGATGATTTCATGTGAAATTGCAACACCAGCGTTGATGCTGCCCCCATGATAACAGAGTTATAGATTTTATCATTTTCATATGATGCATGTGTATGCTTTTATTTTGACAGTCTAATACACTTCCATATACGTAAGGCAGCCTCTGACTCAAGCTCAGCCTTCTATTTGATTTCACATCGCAACTTTTCAGTTTTTCTGCTTTTGTTAGAGCGACTTCAAGCCCTCATCCAATGTGTGGATGGGCCAAACATGAGTGTCACAGTTCCTCCTTTCCTCAAGTGTCGTGGGATGAGATGATTGTGGTCCTATGTACCTGTATGTTCTGCATTTTGACTCTCTGAATGTGACATTGGCTGCTGGGTAAAGTGTTGTGCACTGAGTAAATCTCACTCCCTTAACCCTCAAAGGATGCTCTAGCAACTGATGCCTGGGCCCTGGGGTTTTAGCCTCCTTGGTAGTTGGCCTCTCACACCATTGTGGGCTGGTTTTAGGCCCAATGTGGAAAAGGGTGTGCAGGTGATACAATGTTGATGATGCTCGTGCTGTGACCTGGATGAGAGTACGATTTTGAGGGTGCATGGGCCCATGGGTTTGTCTCCTTGGAAGATCATCTGTGTCCCATTGTGTGGGAAGGACGTTGCGGGTTACATAAAATACCCTTCCCTACATACATCTTAACTTGTAGCGACTGGGGCTGGAATGACCTCAGTAGGAATAAGCCTTCTCTGTAAGATCTCTCCCCTTAATTATCACAATTTTCCTTTTTCGGTTTGCTTCCAAACCTCATCTAAAGCTGTGATTTTCCTCAGTAAAAGTTAAACTCCAATGTTGTAGTTTCCTCAACTGCAAACAGTGTTGTGATTTGATTTTTGTGTGATGCTGACATTCTGTCTTGTTTGGACTGTCTTATTACACTTCCATGCATGCAACTCCTGGGAACGAGGACTTGTCCATTGTTTTCTAAATTTGTATTTACACGCTATTAAATTGTGAGATATATGACTATGATTATATTTGTGCTGCAGATTAATTTGCCCTTTGTGATGACTTGCTAGTACAGCATATTTAAGCCTTCACTGTCATGTAGCCCTTTCAGAACAGATTCTAGTTCCTGATCATAGTGTTCCTGTCCTGGTCTGAATGTTTGAGATGTTTTGAAGAAGTGAAATCAGCAATATTTCACTGCTTGTCTAGTGGAAAATATGACATAATGGAGAACAGCAGAGCTACCACAATTTCTCTCTCTCTCTCTCTCTCTCTCTCTCTCTCTCTCTCTCTCTCACACACATATATGCAGATAGTATATATATTTATATATAAGCCTCTAAGCGTCAATAGCTGAGGTCATCCTCAATGCTCGGTTTGTTTAAACTCCTAGCGTCTATACGAGGAAAAGGGAGATGGGTGTGCTGTCTCTAGCAACGTAAACATTTGGGCATAATTATATGACGTCACTTATGATTATTACATGGTGTTGCATTATTTATTTAATTCAGAGGACAATCACAACAGTGAATACAGTGTGATGGATGATGTACATAAACGCCAACATATTATGTACATGTTTTATACTTATGTGATAGTTTGTATGTAATGGTCCTAAGAGTGAGGAGCAGACTGACTCACTGGCAGAGGCAGTTAGGACACAGCAGCTGTTAAAAGCATCACTGCCTGTTGCTCTGTACTCAAGATGTGACTGTCTGATAAATGTACTTCAGGATGAATACGTTATCTATTGCAACTTGGACCAAAATGGGAGATTTGCAGCCCTCGTGTCTCCTCTTCTTGCATTGACATGCATGTCCAAGGACTACTCTTCCATGATAAGTCAGTATTGAGGCAGCGTTTCTGTGATAAAAACTTTGCCTCTGCCACCCGCAGATAAGCTGACTTGACAATGGTGAAACAAGTGAGGTGGAAATGCGACCAAAAGTTACTAGGCTGTCGGCCAAGGTTGAGCATTTGGGGCCCTGGCGTTCCCCAGCAGGTCGCAGTGTACCTTCCCAATCCTGATTTGTACTGGTTTGTGTGGAGGAGGGCGCGCTGCTTCTTGTAATCTCAAACTGAGGTTAAGATTCTCGTACCATGGCCGTGCTGCTTATTTAACATGCAATGTTGCCTGAGCATTACATTGAATTCAAATGACCTTAGATACGTCCGGTCCTTGTTTATACATTGTATGTCCTTGCTCCATTGTCCTGCTTGGTTGGTTTGTAATTTTATGCTTTACATTTTGAAGTAAAAATGTGGGCTGGATTTCTCTTCTTGCCTATTGAAGGTAACGTCTGTGTTTGACCAGATGGAGGTGTTAACTGTTTAGCTTTTGTTCTATAGGATTTGATTGAAGTAGTGTGGTTAAAATGTTTTCTAGGAACTAATGTACCATATCATTCCTTAATATCTCTACTTCAGGCAATTGCATATTCACATACATATTGTGTGTGTATATATACATAATGAAGCTTTCTGCACTTTCTCTTCCTTTTTCTGTGCTGCTTTCTGCTTTGATGTCCCTGCACTTTTCACACGTGATGCACAATCTGTCTATTAAAGGATATGTGTAATCACTGAAGTAGCCAGGCAACAATGGTAAAAAATATTACTAATTTATTGTATTCTGTTATGCATATGTCATATCTTCAAAATCAGGTCCCTTTTCACACTTTGTATGGATGTTGCTAAAATTGTCGATTCCTTCTATGGATTTGAATATGCTTGTAGACCCACTGGTTGGTGATGGTAGCTAGTTCAGTGTTGATTGCAACAAGAATCCAATCATCCATGTTCATATGGCAAATAAGAAATACATCTATTGACCGTCTCATGAGGTGTTATCAGTGGACGGTGAGAGTGCTTTTGAAACGGTGAAAATGAATGTTCAATGTTGGGATTGATCCGTGTGTTAAACTATTCATTTACCACAATATGCACTTCAGCAGTCTTACATCAGGACAGAAGTCCATGTTGTGTCAAAGTTCTTTTTCAAAAGCAACCATTTTTTCCCCAACTCATTTTATTTCTTATTTTCTGCCATGACAATTAGATATTGCCGTTAGTCACTAAGAAGTCAGATGACACCAGACAGTTGACTCCACTGTTGTTGACTGGAGAGCTTGAGAGATGATAAAAATGTTGTACACATAATGCTTTAGGCTGACCATAGGAGAGTTGGCTCTTCAACTTGCTGCATATGTGATCGGATAATAGTGAGTAAAGGCACAGAATATAAGTAACTGTATACTTACGTCAGGAGCTTCATCCCTATTCTTGTTGTGCAATGACACAGATCAATCAGACGAGTATAAGAATTTTAGTTAGCAGACGTGCCACTTCAAAAACACCTCAGACACAATGTCAGACTGCTAATGTTAAGATCTGGGATCCTGGAGCAGTAAAATGTTTATATCCTGCAGAGGTTGTTTTAGTTTTGGGTCTATTCAAAATTATGAGTTATGTCTTGTGTTCTCACCATGACGTTAACGAAACTGTAAAAACTAGTTTGTCACTGGTCATCTCATAGATTCTTATTCTACTCTTGTTTCAATTTGACTTGCTTTCAGCCAACTGACATTTAAAAACCTTGGGCTTTTATTTTTATATATGATGGAAAGTTTTACTGCATGCCAAAAATCATACAGACAATTATACCCCACATAACATGGCAGACTGTCTGGCTGTATTTTGACTTGCATTGCATGTGAAATTCATGAGCATTTCTTGCTGCACCCTCAGGGCCCTGCCAAGATTTACATTGTGCATTGGTGTCCATGTTTGTACTGATTTCTGGAGTGGATGGATCGAGTTTGGATGTCTAGTCTCTAATTTTGTGACGATTGAACTTGTGACGTAAACAAATGACCACCTCCTCCCAAGATAGCAATTCAGTCCCCGTCACAGCGCAGTGGGTCAAAATCCCACTTTTAGAATATAACTCCTTATACATGTTTTCTGTCCCTGAGCCAACCATCTGGTCATAGGGATTTCAGTGTTTGTCTTAAACTGTTGCAGGGACTTTGAAATATTTGTAGTTTTTTTTTTTTTTACCAGTGGCAACATGAAGTTTCAATAAGCACCTGCAAACGGTCTATTGAACCAAAGGTGATTTTTTGCCCCGTCAAAATAAAGGCCCAGAGCCATGTTGATACAACCTGGATTGCTGTTTGACCACTTTCTGTGAATGAAAATCTGCAAATATGTTAATACTATCATTCCCTCTCCTCTTTTTGTGCTTGCAGATGTTTTGTCCCTAAGTCATGGCGGACAGGAGAGCGGAGAAGTCATGTGAAGAAGCCAGCAGATCGTTAGTCAGGCGGGAGTACGAGGCGGTGGTCACCCACAGCACGGATGCCCTGGTGGTCCTTGTACCCCAAGCCCCATCCTCCGGTGCCCCTGTCACGCCGAGCCCTCCATCCCTCACCACCACTGGAACCCTCCGCAGCCGCGCTCTGCTCTATCGGATTGCTGCCTTCTTGCAGCTGGTGAGGAGAACTGCAGCAACGAGCATGAATGAGCTCATTGGAAAGTGTAGTTTAGAACAGCGGCACTGTTATTAGATACGTATATTGTGATGTGTGCTACAATGTATTTATGTGCAAAAAGGTTTTTCGTAATACATTTCTGTTGTGCACGGACTTAAAAACAACTGATGCGAGAATACTGCCAACTTTTAGCAACAGAGATGCAGCATCAATTAAATATTGTCAGTAAATGCCACACTTTTCCCTCTAAATCCTTTTATACCTAGGGATCTTGGGATTATGGGGTTTCATATCAAGCCTAAATTCGTATCATTATGGTTTCGTAAGTGTGAGCACTGAAAAATACAGACATCTTAATGCTTTATCCTGCATTTTGCCAGTTAGGAGTGTGTGCGCCCATTGAAGTGAACTCTGTTGCAACTCTCATTTCGTTTGTATGAGCCACTCACCTGAAACAGTCATATACAGGCACGTACACAAATGCTTATCTCTCTGGAGCACTGACATAATGCACGCTACGTTACTACGTCGGCATCTGCACACCATCAAGATGGAATTTGAATGAATCCGTCAAGATTCGAGTCAAGTACAGACTTTAATTCAACTGATTTAAAACACCACATTAGATTAATCTTTGCCAGGGAGCAAAATTCCCTGCCCAGTTCTGACAAGATTCATTAGACAGATGAAACAAAGATGAACTTGTACCAGAACCATGGGAGGAGAAAACTATGAAGAGGGGCAGGAAAGCCTTAAGAGCCAAAGCACACCACATCATCTGTCAAACACAGTGGAGACAGTGTTATCGCATGGGCTTGTACGACTGCCAATGGAACTGGGTCACTGGTGTTAATTGATGATGAGCTTGTTGATAGAAGTAGCAGTGATGAATTGAAAGGTGTATAGAGCAGCAGTGTTTGCTCACACTCAGCCAAATACTGCAAAGCCAATCGTATGGTGCCTCACAGTACAGATGGATAAACAGTAAGTCCAGATCGCATGTGTTAGATTGCTCACTCATACCCATTTTCTTCATTTAAAAAAAAGTATGTACTGCTCATGCATATTCCACGAAACGTTTGGTAGAGTGTTATTAACCCTGGACCTCTACTGTGAATATAATTGTTAACATTCAAACATACATAACGCTTAGCTTTGTTTTTGAAGGGTCAGTCCCCCTTCCTTTTTTTATATCGGGAACAAAATCACATTTTTAAACAGATGACTGGCTGTTGCGTTATCTCTGAATAACCTCAGAAATATATGAAAGTCCCTGTTTGGGTGAAGGGAATCCTAATTGTTGTTCCTCTACACAACACACACTCCTCATGTCGAGCGTATTACCAGGTAATCAGAGTTAGAGTGGTGTGCAGAGTATTTTTATGGTTGTTCTTTTGGCAGGAAGAATCCTTTATGTGAAAACCTGTATAATTTTACGGGGGGGGGTGTCACATAAACATCGAATGAATGACCACCGTCTTGTTTCCCTAAATTACTACACTGCATTAAAATGACGTCTGCTGATGACTGTCATTTAAATCCATTGATGTACTTTTAATCAATGAGGTAGAAATTAGAGCTATAGCCCTGACTTTCTATCCCTGTATTGTTATCCTCCCAGACCACTAGAGTTACATCAGCAACATAAGCCCTGAGATTATGGAAACTGCTCAGGTCCTGTAATGATAGTGTGGGGGACTCCATTGTAACTATTTATGGAACCTTCTTGAAGCTTTGACCTGGAAACACCACACATTTATATTTGTTATGGCTGCCACTTCAACTTTTTCTCTCTTCCTGCCACCAGAAAAACTACGATGAAGCCGATGAAGACTGCAAGCATGGTGAGTATTAGTGTGATTTGCATCAATCTGTTGATACTGTGTTTCTGCATTAAGTGGTAGCTTAAGTGTAGGAGGCCGTGAGGCACTGGTGTCCATGTAGTAGAGGAACTCTAAATATTAGCTCATATGATCTTCAGAACTTTACTAAAGGTCTGTTGGAAGGGCACCGTCTGTGCCTCAAGTCAGAGACTAAGTGAAAAAATATGTGGTTCATGCAGTTGCTTCCATTGTTGTTCATAAGACAGGAAATGTCTCGGGTCAAAGATGACGTCCCCGTGACACGGTTAGCAAAACTGATGCAACAGGATGTAGATTGTTAAGTAGAGTGAGGTGTGTTTGCGATGTTCTGAGTAAGTTTTGAAAGTCTGATATTGATCCGTAGAAGCGTAGTTTATAGAGCTGCAATGATAATTATATTATTGAAACCACCGACTAATTTGGTTCTTAATGTGGTCTGTGCAAAAGCACAACCCATGTGGGGGGCAAAGAAACCAGCCACAACCAGCCAGTCCCTGGCCTCATGTAGCTCACAGCAAAATGCACTATGATGCACTGTTTTTCTTGCATGTACAGCTGCTCTCCAAAGACTGAAAATACATGTTGCTCTTCCACAATTTCCTTTGAGTGCATCATTTGAAATGACACCTGGACTGACTGAATGAACTATCTACCTGTATCCTCTCTGTCCCTCGTCCTGTCCCAGTCCTGGTAGAAGAGATTGCCAGGGGAGATGGTTCGCTACAAGTCAGCCTGCGCTCCATGCTGTTGGACGGCAGCCTGCAGGAGGTGGCCAACATCCTCTCGAAAGCCTTGTATGGAGAGCCAATGGTATGATTTATGATCTGTGTGCGCAATGTATGCACAAACACCTACACTGTAAGTGCATTTAGGGTCATGACTGTATGAGGCATGACTAATGGCGTCGCACCATGCCGAATGGTCCGAGATGCCACAGTATAATGATAAATGCCCACCGTGTGCTTAATGTTTAGAATAGTCATGCTAGTGTGCTGCTGCGTGAGCCAGTCAGAAAATGTTTTATTACACACTGCCTCTGGAGCAAGTGTGCACTCGCACGCCTGCAGAGTGGGTAGTTTGATACCCAGCTCGTGAAGCAAGACGTCGAACCGTACATTGTTTATGAGGGCTATATCGGCAGCGTGCGAATGAGATCGATGGGTGTTCACACACGCTGATGACTCTTTAAAAAAATAATTCTTCTTTTTCTCAGTTCCTCCTCTTTCTGACTTTTGTCCCCCTTTGCTTATCCTAACCTCTCTCTTCTTACATCAACACACTTTTTGCCAAGGTGCCTCCCTAACTCCACTCTTGGAGCCACTTCCTGCCCAACGTTTTACACACAAACACTAACATGCACTCACATCGTCAGAGCTTGGCCCCAGGATCATGCGACATTTTACATAAACGAGGACAGCCCTGTTCACGAGGGAGCTCTCTGTCTCTGTCTCCGCCCCTCTCCACCCTTTGGGGACAAGCAAACAATATATTGATATGCAGACCGCTGTGACGACTTTGCCAATCTCTCCCTCATTTTCTTTCTACAATTTTCATGTATTTTCCCTTTCTTTGTTTACCCCTAACTCCTTCTCCTCTCAATTAGCAGTTTATGTTTTGGTCTATACAAACCTCTGTTTTCTCTCAAAATGGAAATACTAGAGTGGACAGTCAGCTTTAGTTTCCTCTCTCATTCATGCATTGCTTCATTATGGCCTAATGTTCTACCTTGTGCACTGCCATTCAAGAGTGTTGATATTTAATAGACAACTATTGGATTACCCTCTACTTGTATACTTTTTGTTTTGGGGGGGGGGGTTTAGCCTCCAGTTAGTATTAAGTTATGAGTGTCATTGCTGTAAAAAGGGGACAAAAACCAGATGGCTCTATTCTTTGATTTCTTAAAAAAAAGAATATCTTCTCTTATCTGAGGTGTAATTTTGATTTCACCCTGCTGTTGAGTTATTGCTTATTAGATATCTGAATGTGTAAAAGTCAAGAATAGCATCCATGATCAGCTGGGACTAAAGTTTTTATTAACATGTCTGCACTATTTAGTATTTTGCTGATGTTTCATTTAGTCTGTCCTTCAGAAGGTTAGATAATATATAGTCATTTTTTGTTATAGTCTTTGTTGAATTCAATCCCTCATCTTGTAATGAATCAAGTACAGGACAAATGAAAAGAACATCATGTGAATCTTGACCTCTCCAAGTAGTTTATACATGTTTAGAACTCTTCACAGTTCTTTAACTGTTGTTTGAAGATGCTGTAGTTTCTTTAATTTTCAATGTATATGACCAGTTTAGGTATTTCTGGATATAATTGATATTATTTTCCCCTCAAAAGTCTAACACTTTTTCAAAGGGATTCCATTTATGATAAACATGAAAGCTCTAATTGCAGTATTTTCTCCTTTCCTCCTGTCACAGAATGGCATAGTTGCAAAAGACCTGACGAGGTTAAAAATGCTCCTTTCAGAAATCGAGGTAAGTGGCACTTTACATTACACTATTTATTTCCTTTCCTCCTTTGTTGCTGCCTTTTGGTGATGGTATAATTGTTAAATGCTCTCAGACAAGAGTCATTAAAATGACTAATGGCCCGATTCCATCACTAACTTGATTATTTTGCACCATCCTGCTTAGGTTGTAGCTGTTGTGGATTTTCTACTCATTTGCATGTAATGAGACATTAGTGCTTTGTGTGGCAAAATTAGCCGTTGACATAATGATGATAATCTTTTTGCACCCTCCCCATCTCTGTGTCTGCTAGGCTATAAATAGAGACATGGCACCAGAATACACAGATGACCAGGAGGAAGGTGAGCAAAGCTGCCACATGAGTCGCTTTCAAAACTTCCTGCAACGTGTAAAAACAGGATTGATAGTGTGTTTCAATATCCAAATCACATGGAATTAAGTACCCTAGATTCATGTTTACTTGCCATCAGCTTACAATGTGTTTGATTGCTTTGGCTCAGCTATTGACCACTTGATTGTTTGCGTTGACAGAAGTGCAAGATGGCTGGCAGTTCCGGCCTCCTCCTCGAGGAGTCACCAGCAGTGAGGAGTACACTCTCTGTAAAAGGTAACCTAAACTGCAAAGAAGACCAAGGAATGAAAAGATATGAATGCACCACACATTACATTGTTTTACATAAAGGCAATTTTTTAAGGTGTTTTAAACTGACTCATCAAATTGTGATGAAGTAATTCTGTATCATTTACATCCAACACTGTAAAATTTCAAATTCATTGTAGTTATCATGCTTGGAATTTTACTACTCTTTCCCTCCACACTGAAGGAAAAACTTTTTCAGAATGTATAATAGATATGAATGTAAATGAAATACAACAAAATACAACAGTACAGTACGAAACAGCCGAATACTCTCGCCGGAAGATGTAACAAGCAAATATTTGTAACCATGAATTAATTCATGATGCAAACCAGCAAGTTGAAAGCCACACTGATTGTTTTCAGTTGAATAATTGATTGATCAAGCACTCGCATTTGCATCACTTCAGCATACACTATTTATTTTTGTTCTAGGTACTTGGAGCAGGGTCTATGTCGGTATGGGGCCCAGTGTACGTCAGCCCATTCGCAGGAGGAGCTGATGGAATGGCAGAAACGCTATGCGTCACGCCTCATTCGCCTCAAACAGCAGCAGGAGAGCAAACACTTCACCGAGAACTACATGGAGACTCTCATCGAGAAGTGGATGAACTCGCTTTCCCCAGAGAAAGTGGTGAGCAGGTTTTGTGGGGCATGCAGTGCAAAAACAGCAAAGCAGTGGCGACACCCAAACACATGCCAATATGATGGCGCATTGCACTTTTATTTTATTTCCATTTCACTCTGCAAATCTGACGGAGGGAGGTACGAAACATAGCAAGTCTTTCGAGACCTACATTTTTGCCCTTCTTAACTTAAACTTATACAAAGGTCCCGTGTGTTATATTTACCTGAAATAAGCTAAATTGCTATTCACTAATTATAATTTAGTGAGGTTTATTGAGTGTCTTAATACCTGAAAGTATGCATGTCAGCCTATTATAGGTAGGGTACTACTACATGCTTTAATGGGAAGGTAAGGGGTATTCAGCTGTGCTGTGCAATCTTACCTCTAGATATCTTATAATCCTGCACCCTTCACCTTGAAGTCAGTACGGTTATCAGTTGCAAAGTCCAGGTTACTTTTTAAAAGATTATTTTACAACAATGTACACCGCATTTATATATCCCATCAGTGTATTTTAAACACGTTTAAACAATGCACTGGAAGTATTATCCTTGTCAGATCAGTCTCAAAGGAGCAAAGTTCATTGTTTTCTAGGTGTTATCATTATTATTTCAACGCTTTTTCCTCTTGAAAATTAAAGACAATTTGAAGTTTGCTGTCATTTAAATCATATTTTGTGTACTTAGTCATTTTAACCTGTTTTTAATGGACATCTTGGTTTTTGATATTTTTTTTTTCAGCTAAGTGACTATTTAGATGGAGTGAATGTAGAAACCAGCTCGAGCCTCTCTGTTACCGTCACCACCAAAAAATCTGCTCACTCCTGGACCTTCTCCTTGTTGTGCAAGGTAAGGTTTTCATGTGTTCCTGTGGGAAAGTTCTTTACATGTGTACAAATCTGACTGTGATTATTTCGATCAAAACACTAAACACATTTTGAATGCACACGTTTTCTTAATCACGCCAATTCTCGCCCATTTCTTTTTTTTTTTTACCAGCCGCCAAGAAAACTTTACCGAATCGCCCTGCTCTATGATGCCCACCGACCACATTTCTCCATCACAGGCGTGTCGGCCGGGGAGCGGCTCCAAGCTGTTCCCAAAGGCTGCCAAGAGTGGACTCCAGGAGAGCAAACAGCATGTATGTCTTTGTATAAGACACACACACACACACACACACACTTCAGTGTATGTCCAATCTTTTCCTCCACAACTTGACTTAAGACCTTTTGTATTGACTGCGAAACTTTAATGAAGTCAGTCTTGTCTCCTGAGTTTCCAGACATATAGTAACGTCTCCAGATAAATCTCTCTCTATAGCAACACTGTTGTTTCTGGCATCGACGCAGTTCCCAAAAACCAAAAGCAAGTACAGCTTAGATGACATACAGCATTGTGTAGGAAACCTAACATGTGTTGGCAGGTTGACAAAGATCACCTCATATGTATTTGCATGGTTTGTGCCATAGACATTTTGGGACTGGATGACCTGAATAGTTCAAGCCTCAATGCCTGTTTTGAATTTTCATACTTGCACAGAAAGGGATTTTTGTAACACAGTCATATTTTGATTTGCTTAGAGTAATAACAGATCCTTGACGATTCTCGTCAAATTTGTTTTACAGTGGTTTTCAATACTTTTTAATCTTTACTTTTTGATATCTCACGCCATCAGTGATTTTCTCTTCCTTGCATTGGTCATTTAAAAAAAAAATTGTGATATTACAATTTACAAGTTTCAAGTTAAACTCACTAAAGAAAGTACATATGTTCTTAAATTCCCTTTGCGTTCATTTTAAACGTTGCTCTTCTGACAGTGGCAGCAGACAATGGCCTGGACAACTGTGTCTACAAGGTAGCAGTGAGCTTCAGCACAGAGATCTTTGGTACCTTCAGACAGACCGCTGTTTTCGACTTTGGCTCAGAACCTGTGCTGATGCAGCGGATTATGGTGGATGCTGCCTCTATTGAAGGTAAGGTACAGCGTATTGTTATAGGTAATTTTAAAGGTATCCATTTTTCTGAGGATCTCCCAGTCTTACATTTCTGTCACGTTTTTTTTTTTTCATTTATTAATTTCAAATGCAGATGAAAATGAAACATAAAAGTCGTCTCAATAATCAATAATTTCACCTGTCACTCTGTTCTTGCCTCAAAAGACCTGGAACATTTGATGGCAGCCAGGCAGCAGCTGTTGATGACCGCAAAGCGCTGGGACTCCTCTTGTAAGACCATCGTAGAATTCTGCCCCAATGAGACGATGGCAGAACTGGAGCGCGGCCTCCTCTCGCGCTACCAGATCCCTTTGTCGGCCGACCAGCTGTTCACCCAGTCAGTCCTGGACAAGACCCTGACCAAAGACAACTACCAGGCCCGGCTGCATGACCTCCTCTACATCGAGGAGATTGCACAGTACAAGGAAGTTAGCAAGTGAGTTCACAGGCTTCCATTGTTTCCTCCCACAGAACGGGATTATTAATCATATTTGACTTTAAAAATCTGGAATGCAATACAATGCATTAAAGTAGAGTTTATGTTTGACCATCAGATAAAATCCAAGGCAAAAAAAAAAACAATTCATTTTTTGCTGAGGTAAACAGTGTGATGATGAATTGTGGGTATACCTATAAAAACACATTGTTTCTTCACCACTCTGTTGTTCATCCCTCTGCTTTAACACTCTTATTTTTCATCCTCCAAACTTAAACTCTGAAAAAAGCATAGCAGGTTCTGGTGAGACTGATGTATCGGAGGCACAGAATAATGTTGTTGCTGATCAGTACACCACAAGGTGTCAGACTCGACCTTCATTGCAAGTCTGCTGTGAGAGTGGATCTCACAGAGCTCGGCTCACAGCGCCACCGCTGTTCATGTCAAACCTGTTCCCTCTGTGGAAGATGAGACTTTTTTTTTTCTTTTTACTTTAGTTTGAAATTCCATACTTTGGCTCTAGAGGTTTGACTTAGTGTGGTGCTATTGTCAGAGAAATCAAGATAACTATTTAATCCCACAATCAGCAAAGTAATGTCATCCTCACACCCCCTAGTAATAAAATATCCGAGCTTTCACTTTTTGCCTTTCATTTGATCCTGTCCCATGAGTCACAGTGTAAGGGGGTAGATAATGGATCTCTTTATGTCCTTATTTGCATGATGAATTGTTCTTTTAATCTTCCTAATTTCTCATATGCATATGAATAATCTTCCAAGGTGTTATACCAGCCATGTTCCATCAGATTCTAATACCTTTCACAATTGGTTCAGTTTCATCAGGAGATCGTGGAAGCGTACTCCATTCATTTATATATAGCCCATTACTTAAAATATTTCTTTTAGAATAACCCTCTTCTTCTATTTCCTCCCATTTCCGTCTCGTCTTTCAAGAGGTACTAGGTAATTTTTATAAAATGAGCATGGAGAGCATTATTGAGTTAGCAGCATAGCACTGCTGTCTGTTTTTATTAATACTAATAATCATAAAAATAATTATAAATACTTGATTGCATTTATATGGCACTTCTCAAGACACTTAAAGCGCTTTCCAGAGAAGGGGGGACTCGCCTCAATCACCACTAATGTGCCGCACCCAACTGGGTTGAATGTAGTCAGTCAGCCAAAGAGAAAAGTCATCGTCTTTGTGATGTAATGCCACCGGTTAGCAAATAATAACCAACTATGGTAACTTCTTAATTGTCCATCAGAGTACATCAACGTTATTGCCTCCTGTTTCATCATATTATATTCAGCAGAGATCAGAGAGGCAATCTGAAACATACTGATCTGCATTGGATATGAGCATGAATAAGCTTTGTGCCTGTTGTGTTTTATCTGAAGGTCTGAGACGTTTACTTGACTTCACATTCTGAAATGTTTGTATAGTTTTTACAAAATGATGGTAAATGCAGTATGTCCCCTAGGTTCACAGCGTTGGGGGGGGGGGCGCAGCACCCCCCAAATAGAATGGCAGGGGAGGTACTGGTAAATGGGAAGGAAAGGCCGCAATGTTTTACAGTAGCCCAGAGTTTTGGGTTTTTAAAAATACACTGAACGTTACTATAGGCTCTCTTACATGTTTTGAAAAGCTGCAATTTGCAACTGAATAAACAGATGGTTCAAAATCCCCCACGTTACTTTAACTACTAGGAAAGGAAGGATCCGCTTGTGCCACGATCAAAAGATTGTTTCTAATGTATTGATGACAATGCCTTCAGTGTGCATGAGATTCTAATGAACATAACCATATCTCCCTCTATCATACCAGGTTTAACATCAAAGTGAACCTGCAGCTGGTGAACAGCTTCATGCTGACCGGTATTTCCGTTGGAGCCAAGTATGCCCAGAACGGACAGCTCTTTGCACGCTTCAAACTCACTGAAACACTTTCAGAGGTGACGGAAACAATTGTATTTCACACTTGTCACACATCATTAACCTTTCTCCCCTAAATGCTATATCAACCTCTTGATGGCACCCACAATTTCTGTTAGCCTGCTCCTCCTGAACAGTGTTGTTCTGTTGTCCCTCACCTCAGGACACTCTGGCTGGTCGGTTAGTGATGACCAAGGTGAACTCGGTTCTCGTGCTGCCTCTGGGCCGAGAGGCATTCAACAGCCAGCCGCCGCCGGGGGTCAAAGAGCGTGTTTACGAGGCTGTGATCGAGGAGAAGACCAAGGATTACATCTTCCTACGGATCTGCAAAGACTGCTGTGAAGAGCTGGGGCTACAATCTGACAGAGAACTACAGGTATTAGCTGCACATGTTGTGTATTTGTCCTGTTATTACCACCAAATATGTTCAAAGCCTCGCAGATATAAGTGGGTTTCCAGCCCAACATTAAGGGACAAAGGTTCATCCACTGAGCAGTATTTTAATAAAAAGTAAGGGGACAGAAGAAGACGTGTGTGTGCGCGCCCACTGCTCTGTTTAGTCTCTGGTTCCTTTTTTTCTTTTTTTTGGGAGAAATTGCCTGTTATTAAATGACACTACATTCAGCAGCCTGGGTTTTTTCCTCCCCCCTCCAGCTGTTGGCAGAGGAAACATTGCTCTGTGTTATCAAAACAATCCCCATCCTATCACTGTTGGAGCATAATCTTCTTATTGTGCATACTCTGCTCCTGCATGTTTATACGCTACAATTTCATTTCCCTATCTCGTCTGTGGGCTCAATATCCAATATTTCTCACATACACCAGACTTCATGTTGCTGGCTCGCTCGCATTCTCTCTCTATCTCTCCCTTTTTGTTCTTTCTTGTGCTCTCGCTCTCTCTCTCTCTCTCTCTCTCTCTCTCTCTGATTTCAGACATCTTTGCTCCCGTATATGTTGTTTATTTAAATATTTAGCTATTTCCTTTGCGCTGTTTGCCTCCTGAATGTCTCCCAATTCTCTCCCATCTTTCTCATTTCTTAACTCAACCAGTTGAGGCAAATGACCATTCACAGCGAATCTGGTGTTGCTGTAGATTTCAATGGGGGAGTTTTTCCTCACCACAGTTGCGAGAAGCGCTTGCTCGTTGTGGAAAGTGAACAATACAAAGATGAGTTAAACTGGTTTAAGAGAAGGGATTTAATACAAACCTAATCCCATTGAATTAGAACATTAGAATAAACAGATGCATTACATTCAGATTTAGAGTTTATAATTTGAATTTGTTATGAGTATCCGTCCCTTAAACGGCTGCACAATATACTATACTTGTGCTTTATAGATAAAATAATAGATATAGATATAATAGATAGTATAATATAGAATAAAAATATGCCCACGCATATAATATATTGGATGTATTATTTTAGTGTAGCACAAAAGTCACACTGGAGGATCAAGAGGTCAGGTTTTATACATAAGTTGTATAAGTATGACTAAGACTTTGTTGCTTGGAGAATGTTCTCCTCAGCCCAGTGATGTATTTAGATTGTTGGATAGATGTTTTTGGAACTGACTGCTTTTAACCTCTTGGGTGTTTCCTCTTGTCAGGTGGAGCTCCAGTTCCAGCTGAACAGACTCCCACTCTGTGAGATGCACTACGCCCTGGATCGCATTAAAGACAACAACATCCTTTTCCCCGACATTGGCCTTGTACCCACAATCCCTTGGAGCCCAAACCGGTGTGTAGTCCACCACCGCATTCACACATGCACAACTTTTTTGACACCAATGTAGACATTACTTATACAGTCGAGACCATGATTCATTCGACAGATATTACATCTATTTTTTAAGTTTTCTTTGAAGAAAAGTAGTGCTTATTATTATAAAATGATTGTCACCTCTGTGGGGTTAGGCTTCTTACACTATTGATTCATTTAAACCAATGTATTTCTGCCTTTAATTGATGGAAAGGGGAATTCAAGTATAATTGAATCATCAGATTTTAGTTGAATCTTTCATGTTACTTTGTAGAGAAGGAAACTTGAAACACAGATGAACCATGCTGACTGACAGACATTAGATATTTTAGTAAAGGCTACAACATGGTTTCAAAATGAAGGGAAGATATGTGTGCAGCGCTTCTGCATACATTTGTGTATCATAAATACTGTTAATCCTTCATTATATGAAACTCCTTTTAATACTTACACATCACATCAGCTTGACAAATACCCTCGCAGAGGGGACACCGCATCAATTGGAGAGTTACCTGAATCTCCCTCACTCTGCTGACTCGGCGGTCAGTCTGAACTGCGTTTGGCTCCTTGCAGCTTTAGATATCTCACTGAAGTCGGACAGGTGAGGGGAACGAGGCAGTAATCTTTATTGACGAGAGCCAGAGTCAAATATAATCCGCTGCGATTTTCCAGACGGCTGCCTTATCTCTCGCCTCAGAATTTGATTGATGTAGACTTTTGTTTAAATTGAAACTTAAACATAGGTGGTGGGCGGGGAGGCGGGGGGCATTTAAAGTCAGCCAATGAGCGAATCCAGTTAAGTTCACTCTAGCCCCAAGTGGTGAAGTCAGGAGGCCACCAAAGATAGGATAAGCTCTTATATAAAACCACACCTTTGCACTTGATTTACATAGTTTTCAAGAAAGTCTTCCTTGAGATTTATTGCAAAGCATCTTATTATGAGTAATGAAACAAAAAGAAACTGAAAAACTGAACTGAATAATTGCTGTCTAGTCTTTTTTTTTAAATTTTATTATTTATGCTGGTTCTGTAGAATTGAGAGAAATATCACAGCTCCAAATGAGTGTGGTGACTGAATATGTATTTACTATTACCGGTATGTATTAATTATATTCCTTTTTACTTTTGGAATTTACTTCTGTAAGTCAGATGTGGTTGCCTCACCTCCATCAAATAAACTGCTCTATTACTCACTCCAGGCACTCCAGTGTTTAGATGTCCTAATTAGCCATTCCAGAGGAGGAGAGAAATGCTAGTGTTTTGTTTTTCTTTAATAAAGGAAACTGTTAATTTGTTTATTTCTACCTTGATTACATTTAAGGTGGAAGGAAACTTTGACATAAAAGTGTTGGACTGTCATAACTCTTAATGATACCTTATCAGTCTCATAAACACATACATATATACATAGACACATTCAGACACACTGGAACACTGCAGTGTCTCTCAGCCCCCCAACTATGTCTCAGCTGGAGCTCAATCAATTGGTGTTAGCAGATTCACAGCTTTAGTGGAGGCTGCCTCGTAATGAGGACAGTGATGCTCGGAGACACATGCGCTACACGCACAATAACGCACACTTGTTTGTATGTGCATGAAATCATTTGTGCATCGCTTCCCCATACCCATCTGTAATTTTTTGTACACATGCAAATACCTTTGCATATCAAAATATCAATGAATTATGCAATGTAATTGCTAACACTGTAATACCTTTGTATTGTGCACATAAATGATATTTGTGTAAGCCACAGCATGAATTGCTTTATCTCACACATGTATAATGTTTTATTGTTTGTCATTTTCTGCTCCTAATTAGATTGTTCACAATTTCCTGCCTCTTCCTCATACCTGTTGTACAAGTAGAAATTATTATATAATTGCTGCTACTAACTTTTGATTTTGATCATTTTGATTTTGATTTAAAAAAACATTTTGTCTTTTCTAGCTGTGTATTTGAAAAACATTTTCTTGGACGAACATCTCATGAATAACATGGACCTTTGAACAGGAACTCAATATGCTACTGAATAGCGTATATATGTAATTGTGTATTTTGTTGCATAGTGCTTTTATTGCTCCCATTTAAGAACAACTGGACGATTTTAATGACTGAAGCACACTGAGTTAATTATGTATTCTTTGGATGTTCTAAACACATTGTAAGATAAATTTGGGTCTAACTATAGGTCTCTCCCATTATACTGGAATTAAAAGCATAAAATATTTTTCTAATCCCATCCTACAGTATTTTAGAGGAAGCTAATTTTTAAAGGAAAGCTCATCTGGCAATTAACAGCTTGTGTGACATTTGTCTTTTTCCCTTTTTACATCCTCCTACAATTTGTTCCCCAGCAACTCATCACCACACCTTTTCTTTAACGGTCTCATTTGTTATGTTGAGTTTATGTGTGGGCATACATTTCCTCTCATTCGGTGCAAATATGCTTTTTATTTCACGTAACGTCCCTCCCATTGAAGTTAATTAAATGAGCAAAATGTGTCAGTTTCTCTCATCTTGAAAAACTTCATTATGTAGCTGTGTTTTATCTCAGTGAGCGAAAATGTTAATACAATCCTGCATATTAATTTAAAAGTCATTATATGAATTCCCTTAATAATTTGCCCTTCCTCTCTCAACCCTCAGGCAGTGGGATGAACAGCTCGATCCCCGTCTGAATGCCAAACAGAAAGAAGCCATACTGGCCATTACCACACCCATCACCGTTCCCCTACCCCCAATCCTCATCATTGGGCCCTATGGTACCGGCAAGACGTTCACCCTGGCACAGGCTGTCAAGCACATCCTCCGCCAGGACCACAGCAGGTCTGTGCATATTCATTTCACCAAAGTGTACTGAATAATTTTGGCCTGTGTTGAAAATGTGCACCTTTCCTCTCTTCGTGCCAATGCAAGTCAGTTATACATCCACCATATACGTCTCACCTGTGAAGCAAAGCACTGTGCTGCTGCTCTCTGTTTTATTCTATTAGGGTGATGTAATGCATCGCCCCTACCACTGCCTTCGTGAAGGTTATACTGTTCAGTTTTTACTGATTTAGAGATCTGATCTGGTTCCACTTTATGGTCATTCGGAGGCTCTTGTTCATGGATTTCCGAAAGCAACGGGTGGGAATTTTTTTTCCTTTCAAGGGACTGATCAGTTTTTATAACATCCTTCTTCGGCTGTAGAAGATTATTGAACATGTATATCACACTAATGTCTTCGATGTGATTGCTGGAAAAGCTTTTCTTTGGCAAGGCATCTCATGTCAGTTCATAGTGATGCTGATAATGAAGATGAGATAAGGATAGTAGTGATGATTGTTGGTTTATCATATTTGAATCAGTCAACCTTGGAACACATACATCATTTATATTGTTGATCACACTTGAACATATATCACACTAACCACCTCAAAACGCTGCACACTAACACCTCAAACGCTGCAATCTGACCAATAATACAACTTTGGTCTGTAACATGACGTTTGGTTAATCAACCACACAATTTACCGTGTAATCCTGGATATGCAGAAAAGAAGTTTGTGTGTTGATGTGTGTGGGTGCATGCACGTG
This sequence comes from Chascanopsetta lugubris, assembly GCA_016785325.1. Taxonomy (NCBI): domain Eukaryota; kingdom Metazoa; phylum Chordata; class Actinopteri; order Pleuronectiformes; family Bothidae; genus Chascanopsetta; species Chascanopsetta lugubris. The sequence continues at coordinate 8,188 of JAFBJT010011529.1, read as the reverse complement.
TGTGCAAAGTTGGCACCATTCACAAGAGCTTCAGATGGCAGGGGGTCAGTCTAAGGGCGCGATGGAGGCGTCTGGCGATGCTGAGATGTGCGGTCACCTCCCTTTTAGCCCCGGGTCAGTGACAGTCTTGGGTTTGACATTTAAAGTTAAGCACTCAGCTGCAAATTGTCTGTGTTTATTTGTGTATTTGTCTGAATGAGCGTGCACGGTCATTTGGATGAATTTGTGTCATTTGTGGTCAGTGCACATGAATAGCTTGAGTACCAGCACATTTCCCGGGCTGAAATGGATGATCATGCAAACCGTAATCTGATCAATCAAGTTATGTCACTTGAGTTGAGTTGTGTAACCAAGAAAGATTCCAGGATTTTCTACCACGGGCGTTTCTCATCATTGGTGCGCTCCCTCACTGTTTGCAGATACCCACAGGAAATAATACATTTCCTTGTGTTACAAGCAGAGCAATGTAGCTGAAGCACTTACATGTTTCCCTGCTCCTCGTGAAAAATTAATGCAATACCTCGGACAGTGTCTTCTCCAACAGACGCTCGCGCTTTGTTCTTTAATAAGGGAGAGAGTGATGTATGTATGTGATGTAAAAGGAACAATATTGCCTTTGAAAATGTGGTGCAATGTAATATTCATTCCTCATTTCACTCAGAGTACATTTAATATTCTATGGTTTGGATGAATTATAGATATTTTAAAAGCTAAGACAAGGGGAAGTGACTCCCCTGGACTTGTGCTGTCTGCTCATCAAGCTGTTAAAAAGATGTCATGAAGATGCTTGTGCGGTTAACACTGTATGTGTTATTATACAGTTCCAGTGCTGAGTGTTGTCTCTGAAAGTCAGTGTAGTTTCCCACCAACCTCTAAATGTGTCACCGTAAAAGATGGTTTTGTGAAGCTTTCATTTCCAATTAGTGAACACAGCTGGCTTTGCTGTCTGAGCATCATAATCACTGTAATGCATAAAAGAACCTGCCACAAATGAGCATTGTCTCTCATTATTCTGTTTTCTTTGTTAATCATATTTTATGTCTGGTGATGAACTTTTCTCCTGCATAATCTCTTTTAGGATACTGCCTTGAAAGATGACTTGATGTTTTGTGACTTTTTGTTCACCGGACACATAAAACAAATAGAACCAGAACATTGATCACATAGTCATTGACTAGGTAGGATTAGTTATTTTGTTTGTTTGTTTTTATGTTTTCTTATCCTTTTGTGGGGTTCTGTGTATGACAAATGGAAAATCTTAATGTCCAACAGCAGAGGGGGTGCTCTTTATTATTGCCTTGTCCTCAATTTTCATTCCACACACTGTTTGAGCTGACATCACTGTTGTGATCAACGTCTGATATGTTAGTGGTCGAGACACATTAGCCATTAGTTTTGGCCTTTTTCTTGACCTGTTGAGGTGGCTCGGTTTGGCTTCTGCATGTCTATTAATTATCCCAGCACCTGCGCCCCGGCGGCTGTCAGTGTGTTTCATAGCCGATGACATGACTAGCATGTAGCTATCAAAATCCTAATGGCCTCTTTTACAAGAAGCGAAGCCTGGGAGCACAAATCTTCCTCTGGCTATTTTAGTCTTCACATGATGTGGCGTAAGTTGACAGTGGCGTAGTCAAAGGTGGTGTTGTAAGCTTTCACAATGAAATAAGTTCTTGTGCCGGACATGCGGCTTCATATAAGCAGATTTGGATGTTAAAAATACCACATCAATATTTCTGATACCTCTAGGAAAACATGGTTGTGTTCTCACCCACTGCTTCTACATTTATTTAATTTCTGCCCATGAAATGATATAAATGTTTTCTACTAGTTGTGCAACTGTTTTGCATAATTGTGGGACTCAGCCTTTACAAATGATAAAAAGTACGTGCTGTATCCAATTAGATTTGTAATTCTGTGGTTTCTGCATCTCGACCTCCGAGTATGAAAGTTCACATTTGACATTCTATGTCTCCTTTGGCCTTTACAGGGTCTTGATCTGCACCCACTCCAACAGTGCGGCCGACCTTTACATTAAGGACTATCTTCATCCTTACGTTGAAGCAGGCAATCCGCATGCCAGACCTCTCAGGTAAGGAGGCACTGTTGTCAAAAGATGACAAGATGGCTAAGGGCAGAAACATGTTTTCATGCTCTCTGTATGTGAATGTTCTATGTGTTACATTTAAAATATTAAGTAGTGCTCTGAAGGAGCCATTAAGACCACGGGGCTTGATATTAACTTTTTGAGACACATGATTTTTCCTTCCTCTCATCCAGGACAAATTCACCAGAAGGGGTAAAAATGAAAATATTTTACTTTTGTCATTTTGTGGTCGAAAACGTCCAATATATACCTACCTACCTCAGTTAATTTGATTTATGACTTTAATCAAAAGTCTCTTCCCTTAGCCCCGAGCACTACAGCTCCACTTGGATGTAGACACGGGGGGCTGTCTGCGAAGGTTAGGTTTTGAAACTGCCCTCAGTAATTGAATTTGAAATGCTGTGAAGCTTTTGCTTTGTCACGTTGGCAACTGCACTGGTAATTAATTCCTTTTGGGAGTCCAAGAAGTTAAGTGGTTTTCATATACTGAAAATAAAGTCTATCAATCAATTGATCTGTGTTCTGACTGTGTAATACATTCACCCAAGTGCAGTGTGGCTGAACAGTAACTACATTTGCATGCAGTTATGATGAGCTGCGGTTATGACTCAACCTGGCCATTTAATTAAATTACAGTCCTTGTCCCAGGCGGCATGAGCGTGTGTGCGCACACACACACGCACACACACACACAGGACTAATACATCCAGAACAATACATCCATATAATACAGAGTTTTCCGGTGGCTTGACTGCAGACATCAGGGTGAAATTGGAAATGTGAATTAAGTAGCTTTTCTGCTTTAAGTTGATGAACATACCGGACACACCTCACGTACACTGTGTAGTGTACGTGAGCAGTGACCTCCAGCCATTTGTCAGCCGCCTCAGCCACCTCAGAGGTCACACAGCTCTGGAAAGCATCGTTTGCCTAATCGGCCAGGACCTAACATAACAGCTGTGTGTTTGTGAGTGTGTCTACACACACACACACACACACACACACACACACACACACACACACACACACACAAGCCCAGGGACCATATGGGCAATCCAATGGCTTGTTTCACTTGAGTGGGCAGGCTGATTTCAATGGGTTCCACTGAAGTCCTCCATAATCACTGCAGCAAACTCCCCCCTCAAACCCCATGTCGTATTTAGGATGAATATTTAGGGGTCACTTGGGGAAATGGACTCGCCAACATCCTAAGGAGATAAAGTATAAAGTGTTAGTTTGCTTCGCTTATTTCAAGCGTAATTCCAAACTCATAATATCGACATTACAGTTGTGTTTATTCCCCCAAAAGATTTAAAAGGGAGACAAATACCTGACTGCCACAAAAATATACGAGGGCCCTCCCAACATGAACCCTAATGTTTCTTCCTTTCCTCTCTTCATCTCCAGGGTATACTTCAGGAACCGCTGGGTGAAGACGGTCCACCCAGTGGTCCAGCAGTACTGTCTCATCTCCAGCACACACATCACTTTCCAGATGCCCACCAGGGAGGACATCCTCAGGCACCGCGTGGTGGTGGTCACCCTCAGCACCTCCCAGTACCTCTGCCAGCTCGACTTGGATCCTGGTGAGTCATATCGGTAGATTTTAGGAGACTTTAAGATAGTCATGCTCTTCACTGGGGGGTAATGCAACGCTGTACTCATACACTCCTTTTATGTCCTCCACCGTTTTTTAAACTTGAGGTTATGTCTTCCAAAAAAGGAAGATCTATGGCGTGCAAATATCAGATTCTCGAGAGGATTGTTCCACTCATGACTTCAGTGGTAGCAGCTCCAATCACCTTGTATTAAAGAGTGTTTTTAGTGAAGAATAAACGAAACTTCAGTGACCAGAAATGCGAAGAAGGTGTGCACTCTTGTTGGGTCTCCTCTTTTTGCTGTATGCAATAAAAATGTTCAGCAAACACCAGCAACTCTTTTTAAATGGTAATAAAGTCCTCAGGCTCGAATACTGATATATAATGTAGTCAGAAGCGTTAAATAAGATTGTATTTGTTCTAGTGCAGTGACATTGTATCGCAATCTCAGAAGTATCACGGCTGACTGAGTGCACTCAATTTCCTGCTGTTTAGTCTGACTCTGATACCCGGTGTTGGCAGGGGCCCACCACGAAGAAAGGAATCTTTAACACGTTTAAGTTTGGTAAAAGACACAAAACAAACCAATATGTCAGGGTATGTTAATATCCGCCTCTAAAGTGTTAACAGAGGGGGCTTTGTCTGTTGCTTGGGAACACCATCTGCTTCTAATGTATTTTACATCATCAGCCCTCCTCCCAACACTTCATCCCTAGTGTTCTCCTGGTGTTCAACTGTAATGAAAATCGCCAGGAAACGAGGCAGCTGGGAGCCGGCGGGTCTAACTAAGTACCAATAACCTACCTCCTACCTTATACCCAGGGGTGCTCCGAAAATGCTTCCGATTGTATCTATTTTATGCAGTTCCTTCCTCTTCTTTATGGCCATTGATCTGGTTTGATCAAAACTGCACATGCATGTACATCATGTACAAGACCAAGCATTTGTATTCTCTGCTCCCCTAAATGAGCACAGAAACCTGCTGTGAACAGCAGGGTTGCTTCTTAGCAACCTTTGGCTCAGATTACATACACCGTCTATTCTCTTGTCTCTAGCAGCGTGCTGATGCAAGTTCTCTCCCAAAATCCTGTTTTATACCTCTGTGTAGGAAGAACTTTGACCTGCCTGTGGTGTAGTTATTTGCATATAGTACACACTGTTGTGAGTATTGATATATGGGTGCTCCAACACTTCAGTATAGCTGTTTAACATGGGTTTAATACCTGATATGGGCTAAATGAGACCCCTTAATTTTCTGGGGACAGTAATCTGCCCTGTCTTTATACTCACTCTCATCTGGATTATTATCCTCATTCAAAGAGGAATGCTGTTTTCAGAAGCAGCTTCCTTGTCAGAAGCTGGGAGGGTGGTGCAGTCACATTAGTGATTTACCCAGGTTTGAAAATTCTGGAGAATTATTTTATTTTACAAAGGTAACTTTCTTAGTATGCATCAATAAACCTATAGCCTCATATTTTCATTATGAATCTAAAAGCCAATGGAAAATCCCTTTCCTGCAGTGCTTTACAGGACTGTCACATGACAACAATAAGCACAAGTATATTAAATATTGAGACAAACCTTTTGTAGCAAAATGTACATTCTGAAATAATCTAATCATTCTGAAGCTACAGGAGAGACATCTTAAAAGATGATGCTGTATTTTCACTCTCCAGCAGACTTGCATCATGGCTTTGCTGTTTATTGATCTGTTTGGAAGCTGCTGGACCTTTGCAGACTAATGATGGAGAGAGAGGATATTGTGCTGTTGTCCAGGGATGAGGGTCCTTTTTTTTCTATCGAGGGCCATTATGTACAGTAGCACGGATTGGACATATGTTATGCCTTTTGAGTTATGATAACTGAAGGCTGCCATAGGTTCTGCTATGTGCTTGTGAAGGAAGAGATGCACTAGAGGTCTCTAAATCCTACACAATGTGCCTTCAAACTATTTCATAAATGTTCAGTTTGTTTTCAACGCCAACACGAGTTGCATTGGTCAGATAAAAGCAATGTGTTCATTACCGTAACCTCACTTTTGCATCTAAACACACCCTTGCTTGTCTCTCACTTAAAAAAAAGAAATACTTATTTGTCATTTTCAAGTGACATCAAAATGTGGTTTCCCTGACACAGGGTGACATGTAATGGTTACATTGCATGTTGTGGTCATATGTAATGTGACCTAGATAAGCACTCAGCCAGTGGGGAGCACCCTGAAGGAAATGTTAGCTACATTTAACAAAAAATAAAAAATCTTTAGTCACATAAATAGCAAAATAATGTAAAGTTACTTTTCTTGTTTAGTATTTGCCTCATGGTTGGGATCAAATTGTCTATTGGGTCAAAGCCTCACATTAAAAACTATTTCCTAATGATCTCACATTTTCCGGCAGAAAGAAATTGACACGTCCAAGACACATTTTAAGAAATATTGTTACATTTAGGATTAGTAATTCATTCTGACAAAGCCTCCACAGACACAGATTTTAATACAGCTTGCGATTGAGTTGGATGTATTGATTGCTCTCACACTCCTGTGAGAAATGGGTGGAAGGAGACTGGGCAAGGAAGAATGTGAGAAAGGGAGTGTGTGAGATGAAGGTGTTATTGTCAACAGTCATCTTTCCACCATCTACTCCAACCTCACCTCTTGCTTTATTTTCCCCTTTCCTCTCTCTTACCCAAACTCAAGCACCATTATTAGTCTAGTGACAGATAGCAGCCACAGAAATGTAATTTGGATCTTTTGTTTAGAGACAGGTTCCCTGAGGCGGCCGTGTCCCAGGTGAAACATTAAGCTCCATTTTCCTTCACGTCTGCTTGTTTGTCTGCTGGGTTTTCATAAAGACCACGGTCACCTCACTCCTAATCTCTCCGTCCCCGCCTGGGGAAACATTCCCATTTGTAATGAACCATGTACATCATTTGTGTGCACCGTTTGCCCTTGCTGTGTTCTCATGGATCGAAGTAAAAGGGCAAATAGGCAGGATGCAGCAGAGCCACTGTTGACTTGAATTTATAGAGGAGGTCAACAAAAAGCCTTGCCTCGATAATGAACAGTGTGATACATTGGGTAGCGCATGTAAATGAAGTCTCCATTGACTGTAGTGTTGAACAAGACGAGGAATCATTAAAGAGCTCAAAGCATTGCTGTAATAGCACTGCCTGATGATGACGATGCTCCTGTCAGCCACGCAGTGAAATACAGTGTTCATTCATTTCTATTCACTGTTGCGATTACTCAAGTGTGTGATTTAAAGTAGATGCGTATTATCCAGATTCAACTCATGTGTGTAATTGCATGCATATTGTACGGCAACTGTGCCATAAGTAACCCCTGTGTCCTAGAGAGCAGCCTTTGCCCCCTAACATCCATTAGCATAGAAGTAACTTACACTTTACCACTCACTTACAATTTAATATAATTGATATCATGAAACTCCTCCCACTGTGCAAGAACACTTTTATTATTTAGCACATCACCCAGAAAAGATAATGTAAGAAAAGATTCTTACATCATTTTATTAATAAAATATTATGAAGTATTTTTACTGTGTAGTTCTAAAGTAATGCACAGTCCCTGTTGAACTTTTTTATTGAATTTGTTGTTTTCTCTCATATCCTTGTATGGAATGTGGTATTTACAATCCTAGAAATGTCATGTTAAATGTTAGACTACCACGTTATTGGTATTGTGATAATCCCACTGGGAGGGGGCATTGCTACCTCATAAACTTTGATAAATAGATTCATTTTAGCATTCAGCATTGATCGAGAGGAGCACGGGAACAAGCATGTGCTTTAGTAATCTGCTCAGAGGTTGGAGAGAACACTGGTTTGATGCTTTTATGGTGTTCGGCAAAAATCAATACGTTTTTACATTTCTTTCAAAGTCAGATACTAAGGAGGGAATGTTGCCTCAAATCAAAGTGGTCCACCTCTTTTATATTTATTTTTACCAGCCCATGTTTCTGCTGTTTGTTTGCTTTTTGACAGCCATAGAATGTATTCAGCTATTTCTCACCGTTGTATTTCATATTTGCATAAATTTTCCCCTGGAAATGGTGTTCAAGCTTCTGAGGCTGTTTTCTGGTTGTTATTCAGTCTCTCTCTTTCCCACTCCCCTGCCCCAGCGCTCATTTGCAATGCTGTTTCATCCCTTCCCCTCACACTGCCGAGCACCGCTTGAGCTTTTTAAATCAGTACTGTTCCATCCCTTTCAAACCGCCCATGAATCCCCACCTTTGGCAGGCTGGGTGAGAGAGAGGGAAAATGTGGAAATATGGCACATTAGTGGAAGTTAAAGCAAATTCATGTTCCTAGTGACCAGCTTTTATTTTTCAGTACTCTGCCAATGTTACAGTGATAAAAAATGTACATATGACCCAGTCAGGATATTTCCCAAAATGATCTGTTGCAAGTTTATGCACTGGGCCTTAATTCCATTCTATTCATTTTGAAACAGTATGGAACAATGGTATTG